>APFE030358099.1:1106-27635 GCA_000404065.3 Pinus taeda | reverse complement strand
TATATATATATTAAAACCCATTTTATTTCTTTTTTTCTATTTTCTTTCTTTTTATATTTTATTTTTTCTATATTTCTCTTTTCTTTTTGTATTTTCTTTTCTATATTTTTTTTTTCAACATACAGAAAATGGAAAACATAACATGGTGAAAAAAAGTTACAACATTGGCTCCATCTGGGGACTGCTTCCCCCTACGGGATGTAGATAACTTGCAGATCCATGTGTCTTCTCCTCGGGCTATGGAATCTTTGTTGTGAAAATCACAGTTGATAGTGAAACTTAAAAGAAAACCAGAAAATTACAATGAACTATCACTGCAAGAATTTTTAGTACTAAATGTAATGTTTGAGATATTTCCCATTGACTGGCAATGAAGAATATTGTCCTTCTAGGTTCTGCAAAATAAAAGTAGCATTACCCTTCACTTCTGCAATACTAAATGGTCCCAACCACAAATTGTCAATTTTCCCATGATTTACTCTCTCCTCTCTTCTAGTATCCCATCTTAAAACTAGATCACCTTGTTTGAAGTCTCTTTCTCTAGCCTTTCTGTCAAATAAATTCTTCATTTTATTTTGGTCTTGCCAAAGTTTGAATTGAACTTCATCTCTATCTTGATTTAATTCAATGATCTGATTGATTCTTCTTGAAAATTCATTAGCTTCATCATATGATTCCTGCATAAATTTCATGACTGGAAATGCTAATTGTGTGGGAACATTTTCCTAAGTTCCATAGACAAGTTGAAAAGGGGACTTGCCTGTAGATCTTTTGGGTGATACTCTTTTTTCGCAAACTGCATATTTAAAATGACTATCCCAACTCCTTTTATGATCTGCCAATACTTTCTTAATGACCTTAACCAGAGTTTTATTTGATGATTCTACTAATCCTTTACCTTGAGGGTAATAAGGTGTAGAATGATGTAATGAAATCTGTTACTTATGAAAAAACTCTATCATTTTAACACTGCTGAAAGATTGTGCATTATTTGTAATTATTTGTTTTGGACAACCAAATATAGACAATATGTTGTCTTCAATGAATTCGATGACTATTGTATATGTTGCATTCTTGACAGGAATTTCTTCTAACCACTTGGTAAAGTAGTCTATAATAGTTAGAATCCATCTTTGTTGGTTACTTGATGCTGGAATTATTTCACCTATTGAATCTAATCCCCATTGTAAAAAAGTTCTTAAACTAAAACTGGAACAAGGGGCAGTGTTGATAATCTTTGCTTACCAACAAATATCTGACACGAAATACAACTTCTTACTTTAGCTCCAAACTCTGCAAATAATTTAGGCCAATAGAAGCCTGCTCTCAGAATCTTGTATGCAGTTGCCTTCCAAGCATAATATCCTCCATAAATGCCTTCATGAAAGTGTTCAATAAATCCATCTATTTCACTTTCAGTTAGACATAATAAAAGGATATTGATAGCATCCTTCCAATACAAATTGGCATTGATGATGCAATATTTCATGGCTTTATGTCTAATATATCTAGATTGATTCCTTGTAAATTTAGGAAAGTACTTTAAATATTGAAGAAAATTCAATGTGTCTCTATACCAATCTAAAAGTAGAAATTTTTCATCAATGTGTAAAGAAAGAGGAATAGGATTGGAACTAGAAGAAGGTTCTTGTGGATTCTTCTCGCTTGAGCTGGAAGAAGGTTCTTGTAGATTCTTCTCACTTGAACTAGAAGAAGGTCCTTGTGGATTCTTCTCACTCAAACTCTGCAAAATGGTATTGATACGAAGAACCTTACAATTTGATTCATCCAAAAGTTTAGCTAAACCTTGTCCTTTTACTGATTTGATAGGTCTGATATCTTAATCAAATTCAAGTATCTTTGTGATCCATCTTCCCCTTTTTCCATTTGTATCAGGTTTTGTCAAAATTGTCTTTACTGTATGGTTTGGAACATAAGCAATGATAGGAGAGTGTAGGACATAGATTTTGAATGCTTTTAGTGCTTGGACAAGGGCATATGCTTGATTCTCTATGATATTATTTCTTATCTCAACATCTCTCATTACTTTTCTAAAAAAGGAAATGGGTTGCTCATATCCATCATCTTTTTTTTGTAATAAAACAACAACTAAGGTAGTGTCAAAGGAAAAAGAAAAGATACTAAAGCGTTTTGAGTAGTCTATACTAGCTAGTATTGGGGCCTCGAAAATAGCCTTCTTGATTTGTGAAAAAGAATATCTAGCCTGTACTGTCCATTTGACTTAATGGTCATTTTTAAGCATATTAGTATCTTTGACTATCTGAGCATAATTAGATATAAATCTTCTCAAGAAATTTATTTTTCCTAGAAATGCTTGAATATCCTTTTTGTTTCTAAGTCTAATTATCTCAATTGTTGAGATCTTTTTGGATCAATAACAACTCCTTCCTTTGAGATTATGTGACCTAGTAGCTTCCCTTCTTTTATTGCAAACAATGATTTTTTGGGATTAAGTGAAATCCCATATTTCCTGCCCCTTTCAAAAAAATTCCTCAATTGCTTCAAATGTTTCTCATTATAATTAGAAAATACAGTTAGATCATCAAGATAAATGACAATGAATTTATTTATCTTACCAATAAATGCAAGATCCATTGTTGTTTGAAATGTTGCTCCAACATTGATTAGACCAAATGGCATTCTAGCATACATAAATGTACCCCAAGGAGTTGCAAATGTTGTTTTTCTCTATCTTCTCGACTAACCAGAATCTGATGATATCTAGAAAATCCATATAACATTGAAATTATACTTGAACCTAATACTTTTTGAAGTAATTGATCCATCTTTGGTAATGGATAATTATATTTTAAAGAGAGTTTGTTTAGATTTCTAAAGTCAACACACAATCTTATTTCACCATTTTTCTTCTTGACAGGTACTAGGTTAGCTATCCATTCATAATATCTTCAGGGAACAATTGTTTTTGCATCCAATAGGTTTTAATTTTTCTTTCAATAATGGGAAGCAAGAATAGATTTATTCTTCTTAACTTTTGCTGAAACGGTTTAGTTTCTGGTTTGAGAGGAATTTTATGTTGAATAATAGTTGTGTCATAGGTTTTCAACTCATCATATGACCATGAAAATATGTCTTTATAATGTTTGAAAATATTGACATATTGGTATTTAATTTCCTGAGAAAATGATGCTGAAATTTTAACATTTCTAATTTCTTCAGAAGTTCCAATATTACAATCCTGAACATCTTCTTGTTGTGAATTTAATAATGAGGTTTTTGAGACATCATTGTGATCAAAGAGTTTTTCAAGGGGAACTAATCATTTTGGAATGTAATTATTAGATAGTTGAATGATATTGTGATCTGTTATTTTTTGCTCAAACTTTAAGTTCTGATTGTATTCATTTGATTTACTTTCATCAATTTGTTCTTCTTCAATATGCAAGGCTGAGAATTCATCTATTGCTTGTAAAAAAAAAATTTAAGTGTTCATCATCTTCAAACACCTGCCAGTCTTGAAGGTTATCAGAAATGGAAGGCATGTATTTCACTTCAGTCTGGTAATGCAATTGCATAGGATTAGGAATTTTGAAGGAACTGGCAGAAATTCCCAGGGCATCAACATGAATATTTTATTCTCTTGGGATTAATGTGATATTAAAATCTTGAAATTAATTTTCTACACAATCCCAAAATTCATTCCTGTAAGATCTAAGCCTAGGGTGCTAAATTTGACAAAGGTTTCTAATTTGTTTTACAATTAACTCTGAATCACCAAACGTAATCAAATTCTAAACCTTTATGATTTTAGCTCATTGAAATCTGAAAAGTAAGGCTTCATATTCCGCTACATTGTTTGTAACATCAGAGTCTAATTTAAAGGATTGAGTTATGTTTTTTTATCGGGAAATATGAGTACAATTCCCGCCCCAGCTCCCTCTTTGGCAAATGCTCCATCAAAGTACATTTTCCAAATATCAGTATTTAAAATTGGAGGGGTATTAACAACTTCTTGAATGATGACCTGAGAATTTAAGAGATCATTATCAGCTAGAGTAAATCACCCAAAATCTTGATCAATAGCATAAATTGGGTGATTCATACCTTGATTTTCTTTACAAACTTTGTTAATAAATATTACCTCTCTATATAACCTTAGATGTTAACCTCCATAAACTGGGATTGTAGCAAAAGACATGTCCATTTGTAAATTCCCTCCCAAATTTGCACAATAAGATCTAGGCAATAACATTCCAAACTTGGGTGGAATATTTGTGACCACTATATCCAAAACTATACTCTTGACAGGGATTTGGGCGAGTGTTACCCTAAATCTTTAATTAATCTGAGGGAAGGTACTTTCTTTGAGTCAAAAGTGTATAGGTCATGGTATGGTCTAGTGATTTGCAGTTGAAGTTGATCTATGATTACTTTAGGCATTATATTTTGACAAGCTCCAAAATCTAACATGCAACCATATAAAAGGTAATCATGAATTTTCAGGGTGACATAGAAGGGAGGTACAATTTTATCAATCATATCAGAGCTATGACCAAAAACTACTTGAGGTTTTTCATCTTGCAAACTTATGACATCTTTTTCTGCATCAATACTTGAAGATTGAATCCATTTTTAAACTTGATTTTTATATCCTGGGTTTTTTTAGAGTTTAGATAATGGAATTGGAATTTTAACTCTTTCTAGTTCTTTTTCAACATTAAAAATTGTTGGAGTAGTTTTTTAGGAATATTTTGTTTTGGTAACTGATTATGTGTTTCACTTGATGATGTTTTTGTTTAAGAAGTTTTAACTTGAGGTTCATCAAATGTCACATTTTTAGTTGGCTTACCAGGTCTTGGTCTAGACCTTAAGTCATATCTTTTGTTTAACTCAGCGATAAGAAACTCATAAAGAGATTGATATCTAGAAATTTGAGAACTTTCTTTATTTTGGGTAGAGACCTAGTCCTGATTTATTGGAACAATTGCATTGTAGGATGAGGAATCTTCAAATTGATTAATATCATTTGTAACAACAGGAAGAGTTTCTTCATGGTCTTGATCATCAATCAATAAGGGAGGTTGGATTTGTTGGACATTATTTGGTCTTTGCAAAATTTGAGGTTGAAAAGATCTTCAATATTGAACTTGTGGTCTATTTGCAACTGGTTGAACAACTCTAGGCTGAGATTCCATCTTAGAGATTCTATTAGAGATATTTCTAAGGAGAGTAGTTATTTCATCAATTTTGGTTCCTTCATCTTTAGTTTTTGATGATGATGCACCTTCTTCTCTATATTTCATCCACTTTTCAGCCTTTTCATCTTTTGCTCTCATTTTACTAGATGCTGACCTATTAGATTCAACTTCAATTGCATTGGTCTGCATATATGCTAAAGTTTCAGACTTCCTTTCTCTAGGCATAACGACAAAATCATCTTCAATTACCTTAAAAATTTAACTTTGGCAGTAGTTACTAAAGGTTTACAGTCTGGGGGCATTTTGTTATACAATTTATTAAATCTCTTGATGAAATCAACAACAGGTTCATTTGGGTTTCTTTTCAAATCTTCAAATTCAGTTAAATAGTAAACACCATCTTTCTTAATTCCCTGCTGATTCTTAAATTTTTATTAATTCAACCCAGGAATTTATAATATTTGGTTGTAATTTTCTTAACTAAATTCAAACATTTCCTTCTAATGATTGGACAAAGAGTCTAGTATAAACATCTTCATGCTCGATCTTCAAATTATTAAAAAAAATCTAAAAATGCAACTAGATGATCTTCAACAGATGGGCTCATTTTTCCATTGAATCTGGGTAAATAAATGTCCATAAGGAAAAGGATGGAGTTGAGTTGTAGGAGGAAGGACTAGTGCTGCATAACGAGCTGCTATGATTGGTCGAAAATTAGCCATTGAATGTGGTGACATAGGTGAAGATGAAGATGAATATGAGGAATAATAAGAAGAAGAAGATGAATATGAGGAATAAGAAGAAGAAGATGATGAAGAAGGAAGTTAGGAAAAAATTACTTGAGATGAAGATGGATGATAGGAGGTGGAAGGGGGTTGCATGAATTGGGAAGGAATAACTAATTTTTGAACTTTTGGGATAGATTTGTCTTCTTCTTTAAAAACAAAAGGGCTTGTATAAATAGTAAAACCTTCCTTAAGTTTGATAGAAGTATATGGGTATGTTTGTATCACAGAAGAAATAAAATTAGTTGGTTTGAAATCAGACAATTCATACCCTAACTGAGCTTCTGTATCAGCTACCTGTGAAGTAGGAACGGGAAGGTGAATTAATTCAAATTGTTGAACCAATAAATTTGATTGAAGGTCAAATCCTTTAGATAATAGTTCTAACACTTTTGGTGGTAGATCTGATAATTCTGTAGGAATTGGGATAGGTTGAAAAGGATTAGGTTGTGATATAGTTTTTGGTGAAAGGGATGTAGGAATAGAAGAAGGGGCTTCTAATCTGTGTCTAGAAGAGGTGATTCTTACTAACTTTTTAGGATCTAATAATGGATAATGAAGCTCAAAATCAGAATGAGACCTAGTGTGCTTGTGTGAAGCGATGTTTACTTAATGGAATCACCAGATGAATGATTTTAGCCATCTAAATTCTTATTCACCTTTAAGAAGAAATTTTAATAATTGTCCCAAGGAAAATAAACTTCAAATTTTCATTCCCCGAGAACGACGCCAATCTTATGTTGTCCTTTCTAGATAGTTCTAAGCTAAGTAAGAGTTTTTATTTGGGTTTGGATGACCAATGCTTTAAATTGTTAAACAAATGCAAATCCCAACTATTTCTGATATAATAAAAGGGTTGATTCTTCACCTTTAACGGAGTTAAGATTTAAAATGTTTATGAAAAGTAGAATTTTAAGATGATATATATGATTCCTTAAACATTCAAATAGAGTATTTAACTTGTCATATATATATGATGCGTGTAAAACCCTTTTATAGCCAAACATATCATATTTAAAGATAACAAGAAGAAACAATTAAATTATATAGAGGAATTAACTCAAACAAATAGTTTCAGTTAATTAATCTCTGTAATTTGTTATAACTTTGCAGGGGATTTCAAAAAGATTGATATCTAATCTTATCTTACCCAGATTTCCTATTAACTCTAAACATGTGTAGAAACAAATAAAGATGTAAACATAATAAGAAATTAGAAAACTCACAGGAGAACACACGCTGCTTCAAAATGAGTCCAAAATCTTTCTATTAATCTCACAAACAGTTCGGAGAACTATAATCATGCTCCATGGCTTATCACAAGGGTTAAACCCTTCATACTTCGAATTACAAAGTATTTATAGAGTTTCTTCTCAAAATATCTAGACTTAAAATCAAAATTTATTACTAAATATATATTTCCAAATTGATTTGGATTTATTTCAAAAATAGAACTAGAAAACATAAAATCTAAATTGTTTTGATATCTTGCATAGAATTTGAAGATTGTGGTTGGTGACTGGGGCTATAAAGTTGTTGTTATGTTTCTTATTCCTAGAAGTCTATTCTTTGTCCCTGAAAACTTGGTATTCTGCTGCTAAATTTTTTTTGTCTCTCATTCAATGAGTTCACACAACTTATTCCATCCTTTTTCATCAGGTATAGAAAACCTTAATAATTTTTTGTATGATTCATCCATTTGAGTGCATTTCTCAAAAGTAGGCTTAGTTATGAACATATGATTGATGTCATGTTGAATTAATAAATCATAACTAAGACCTTACATGAAAGCCTTTCCAGTGATGGTTCCTTTGAGTTTAGCAGATTTAGCTTTATCGATTGCTATATCATGCAATCTCTACTGATATTTTTCTAGTGGAATTAATTTATCACCTATACCCTGCAGACCTAGAAGTCCTTTACATGCAATGAACTAAATTTTTTGTGAAACATTTTTATCTAGAATTCTAAATTATGCCATTTATTCTCCAGTTGTAGCATTAAATTTCTTTTAGTATGTACCCTTCTCACCCCCAAGACAGCTTTAGTTCTGTCTTCAATACCATATTCTTCAACCTCTTCTTTTGTCTTGGAATTCAAAACCTTGATTATTTTTGTAGCATCTTTTGGTTTGTGGTCGAGATCTTCCTTTACTTCTACCACTTCTTCCTTTGATTTCTGTAACAACTCTTCCTGTTCAAAAAATTCTCAATTGAAGGCCATAATTCAGTAATTGATTCATTAATATTAAGTCAAATATTTTATTTGGCCTAAGCAATGGTCTGAGCAATTACAACTTCATTTTCATAAGGTGCTATTTTCTGAGTCAACTTATAAATTTTCTGCAACTCAGCCAAGTACTCATTATCAATCTTAATATTTTGTTCTTGGAGCTTCTGAAGTAGAGTTTTCATTTTCTCAATCTCCTGATCTTTCAGTGTTAAATCTCTGATGGCTTTTGATAAATTTGTTGCTGCATCAGTGGATTGTGTATCCACTGTAATAGTTGTTGTTGTAGAAGTCCTTGTTGCTGAAGTAGTCCCTTCTGTTGAAGTACTTGCAATAGATGTTGCTATGGGGATAGTTGTTAAAACATCCAGTTGTTCTTCTTTTTCCTTTAAGAGTGTCTCCATTTCAACCTCCATATTTTTTATCTCGAGATTTGTTCAATTGTCATTTTGAACATATTCTCTTTTTCTATCTCCAATTGACCAACTTCTTTGACCCGTGGATGTTCTATAGTAGGAAGCTTCAGTTGTTTCCTTAATGCTTAAATAGTAGCATTCTTGTTCTTGATCATTTCTTCAGCTTCTTTAACATCATTAGGATCATATCCTAATTTTATTATCAGATCTTCCAATGACTTAATTCTAGTATCTTTGGCCAAGGATAACATTTTCTCCTTCTTTAATTGTGAATGAATGTTATTTAGTGAAGCTTGTAGTCTGGACGCTGCCATAGCTAAACTAGTCAAAGTAGAATATATCATGTCTCTAGCCTGCTTATGCAGGTCAATCTGATCGATAGCATGAATCTTTTTGGTGTCAAAAGAAGAAACTAATGTCTTATAATCTTCTACACGTCTAGGGACTGGAGCTTTGGGTTCCAAGAAAACTAGTTGAAATTGTTGCTTTTCAGTATCAAGTGCAGACATAAGTTTGTGTTGGGTAGTAGAAGTATGTTTCTAGAATTCGGAATATGTGGTGGCCTTCAGTGCTTCATTCTTTCTTTTAATCTATTTATACCTAGAAAAAATGTTTTGTTGTTCTATACCCCGAGAAACAGATGATATAGGAGAATCTTTAGAAATCTCCTCAATCCTTGGAAAGGTAGAAGTATGAGAACTTGTCAATATCATTGTTGCTTGCTCCTGTAAACTTTCTACTTGAAAATAATCTTCTTGATTATTAGTTTTCTTTCTTCTTTTAAACACTTGGAAGTTTGTCTCTTGAATTTCTAAAACTGAAGGAGACTAACTTGCTCTTCGTCTCTTAGTTTCTTTCTCTTGAGGAACTGGATTTTGTGACGTTGTTTTAATATCAATTTGTTCCTTTGCCTCTTGCAATGTGTTCTCCTACCACTCCTCGTGATTTGCATATTGTTCTATTTCTGGCCTAAGTGTAGTTATATAAGGTGTAGTATTCTGTTTGACTCTTAACTTAGAAATAATTCCCAAATCATCATAAGACCAAGTGAATCTCAATTTGAACTTCATTTGTTTCAAGAGAATATTTCCTCCTTTGTTGTTGCACTGGTGTTGACAATAAATGGTCCAATCTATGCTTTTATTTTAAATCGAGGTTTTTTCTTGTTGGATACAAAATATTGATCATCCATGTTCATCATTTGTCTAACATATTCTAGTGCAAAAATTATGATTGGTACAAATTTTGGCAACCTATAGGGAGGAAGCTCACATCCATAGATCCTACTGTTTGTGTAGCTCTGATAGAGGTACAAGTCTCCAATCTTAGTTTTCTCATAGAGGTGAAGAATTCTTTTAATTTTAAGTGAAATTTTGGGTAATATCATTGTTGAGAAGACACAATGTCGTATGTAAAAACTGATTTACATAATCACTAAAAGCATACACCTTTGTGTTATTTCTTACCAATGAAGTCTAATGAATAACAGACTTAGGATTCCCCTGTGCATCTAATTTTTGTAGTGGAAATTATAATCTATTTGCTTGTAAAAATAGAAATAAATACACAAGGACTAATTGATGCTTAAAAGCACCTTCAGTAGAAAACTTCATAAATTGATCATGAATGCTCTTTACTAGAAATTGATTGTAGTTGAAAATGAGTGATGGTCTATCACCTGCTGAAAATAATGATAAAAATTCTATAATTACCTCATCAACCCACTGATCACTAGGGTAACTTCATAGACATGAAACCATAGAGATGACTTGCCTAGACATTTGTGGAAATATTGAAGAAGAGTAGTGTGGATTGGTTCTTGTTAACTCAGAGTTCTCAGGTAAAAATGATTCAAAGATCTTGGCTCTTTGAGGGAATTTGAGTTTCTGATAGATCTCCATGAGAGAATCTATGGAAAAATGGTGTAGAGGGGATGTAAGTTGAACTTGAAGGATTTTACATATTGACTCAGAAGTGACAGTAAACAAGGCTTAATTATTTTGGGGAATTACGACCCTCTGATTGGGTAAATACCTTAAATGACACCAAGTGACAAATTCAGGGAAGAAATGGGTCTAAGAAAAGACGAATTGATTTAGGAAGGAGTCAGATATGTTCAATTCATCACTATCATCTAAGAATTTCTGATTTTTCCAGTTGTGGAGTTCATAAATATTGAACTGACATTGGGTTTCAGAGATTTTGTATTGCTTGTCAACCAGGGGAATTCATCTAAACTCACTACAGGGGGAAGCATTGGGCTTTCTACCACTAATTTGGACTTTCCTTTGGATGACGACATGCTGAACTATGAATTTGTAGACAAGTGTATCGAATTACAGGGAATTGGTGATTGTTGGTGTAGAAAATGCTTATGTGCTGATAAAATCCAATAATACATGGCTGCTACAAAATGATAGAAGAAAAGGAATGTGGAGGGAACTAGAAATTGTTAAAGGCATTGGGTGAATTAACCATTTTTTGCGCATCTAGTTAATGCACTAGACGTTGGAAGGAAGATATATTAGTCGCAACAATTAATTATCTATTAGTGGGGTGATTTATTAGTCATAATGGTAATGTGATGTGGACAAGTGAGATAATAGCATGTGGCGAGGTATGGGGAAGTATGAAAGCAGCGACGGAAGTGGAGCAGATGTAAGAACGGTTATCAGGGGGTATGTTGTTTGTGGTTTTGGAGGGGGGGGGGCATGAAATGGTTGTGGAGAGGCTACGTAGCCATGGGCAAAATTTTTAAAACAACTTTTTGGGCACCCCCCTTGGTTAAACGTCGATAGCGCAAGGGGGTCCGAAGTGCATCCCCTGCCATTGATCCGAGCGAGGGTGATATTTGTCTTTGATTCTCACTCGAGCTTTATCACAAGCTGACAAAAATGTCACACCAATTAACTTTATGAACAATATATTAATTAATCATTGATTAATTAACATCAAAAATATTTAAACAATAATACAATTCTAATTGCGACGACATTTAAAGAGGTGCGCCTATACTTTGGGATTTTATTTTTATTTCTTTCTTTCTATTTTCTTACTTTTGTATTTTCTTTTTTCTATATTTGTCTTTTCTTTTTGTATTTTCTTATATATATATATATATATATATATTATATATATATATAAAATATATATAAATATATATATATATATATATATAATTATATAAAGCAAATGGAAAACATAACATGGTGAAAAAAAAGTTACAACAGACTCCTTTAGTATTTTTATCAAATTCTTCTTGTTGGGCTCAACAAATCCATTCCCCTATGGGTGATAACTGGAAGAATGTGAAAAAGCAATGCTATAATAAAAGAAAAATTGTTCTAACTCAATGTTTGAAACCCTTGACCTTATTTGTGATTATTTTTGTTGGGATGCCAAATATGGCAATGATTCTTTCATCTATGATTCACTCATTACTTTCTAGGTTTCCCCTTTCATGGGTATTTCCTTCACCCATATTTGTGAAGTAATCCATCACCATGATGATATATTTGAAACTATGCTAGAGTGTCTATAGAAACTATGCTACCAATATGCCCTTTGAATCTTCTCAACCCTCTTTTTGATTGTTCCAGTTGTCTTACAGGCCATTGAATATTTCTTGATCCCATCTCAGAGCTAGTCCATGCATACTAATGGCCCTTTGAAATAGCTTCCCGCCAAGTTACTCCACTCTGCCATTCTCCCTTGACTTGCAAAATATCTATAAACTCCTCCTTGCAGTGAGATCCCTTGTTAGCTTCATCCTAATACAAAATCCTAATCATTGATATTTCCTTGTATGTGCATCCTCTCCTCAGGCATCGCTACCTCCTTTCTATGTAGCGTCCACCCGTGTCGTGCCTTACCTCCTGTGTCAGCCCTATGCTATGCACCAACCATACCTTTTTTTCCCCTCCATCTTGTTGTGCGGTCCCATACTAAAAAAAAAAAAAAAAAAAAACCCAACCTCTAACAAGCTCCCAACACAAAAATGTGGTTCGTCCTAAGCCACTTAGTCTTCCTTCTTTGAAGCATTTTTTTCATCTACAACCCTTTATAAGGTCCTCCTTGCTTCTTCCTGCGCCTCAATCTGAACTTTTAATTCATCCTTTATATTTTTGTCCTTGTGCTCTATTATGGCAGTCGGATCATGGTTGACAACGCCAGTGTCCTCGTTGTTTTTATTCTACACACACTTCAATAACTCAATGCATTCATCAATTACCATAAACATCTGGTCCCGGAGATCAGTCCATGGTTTCTACTCTTCGCGGAGTTTGTCAACTATCTCCCTGAGTCACAATTTCTCATGCATTGCCTTTCTTCTATCAGCAAGACTCATAGTACCCACCCCTTGATCAATCTAATGAACTTGCTTTATAGTTTTAAATATTTTTTCAGAGGTTTGTTTCATAGTTGGAACTTCTGATAAAGTATTAAATAATTGGTTGCCTTGCTCCATGATATCTTGACATCTCTTTTCATACTCAACCAATTGTTCTCTCACCTGTTGGGTCAATTCTTTGCATTATTGTTCCTATGGTGGTGTCTGTGGATGCTACTTGGATTCAATACCTGTCACTTGCTCTTTCAATCCTTGTATCACCTCCTTGACCTTTGTGGCTACTTCTTTGGCTGAAATTTGTTAATTAACTAATATTGCTATACACTCTTTGTAGACTTGGGTCAAGTCAGTGCGCCATTATGTTTTGTCTTCTACTAACTTTTGTTGTTCCTAGCACAAATGCTCTTCAATTTTCTAATTTTGTTCCAAGTCTACATGGGTGGTTGTCAATATGTCTTGTAGTTCGTGAGTTGTGTTGCATTGTAGTTGTGTTAGTTCTTCGATGCTCAATCTTGACATTAGTAAATTGACTTGAACTGAGGCAACAAGGTTTTTTTGCGCAACTCCTTCTCATACTTATACAACAATGTTTGGTACACAAAATATCCTCCTATGCTACTGGGATGATGATGTACCAGTGGCTTGCGAGCACTTCTAGGGCTGAAATCAATACACTACAAAGGGAAGGCCTTCAAACTCTATCATAACTGCTTGAAAGGTTAGTTTGGAACTTACCTCGTTCATGGTCTATTGTAGCTTTTCTAGTTTGTTTTTTACCACCTCGTCCATTTGGTCACCAAACCTTTCGAAATAATATTCTATTAATTGTATGAATTTACAGGGTAAGTTCCTTAGACAGAACACGAAAGGACATTGTTCACAAATAGATTATAGATCAATACACCAGTATTCTTGACCTGGTTAAAACCCTCAAAGAGGGAAACAGTCCACGGCCTGAGCCAACGTGATCACTTCAGGAAATTTATTAATAAAAGAATGAAAATTTACCTAAGCTTCTCTCATGAACGGTTATCCTACAAACAGGGAAAATTTTTAAGGATGGAAAATTACCTTGAAGTTTAAAAACATTGGCGAATCTCACTAGCCCCTAATATGCAAACTATAAAATTTTTATTGGTGTATTTGTAAAATTATTTAAATTTATAATGATTTTATATATAATCCCTATATAATGTTGGTGATTTTTAAGGTAAAATAATTTTATATTGTAAAATTTGGGCGAATCGTTTTTATAAAAAATGGAAATTGGCAAATCGTTTTTTTGGAAAAATAATGGAAAGTTAGCCCACTTGCGAATATTAGCCCCTAAAATTTTCCATGCCTACAAATGACCCTCCATGCCCTTTAAATAGAGATCATGGACCAATCGGGTGTTAAGCCACGGATCTAGTGTCGGTAATACTGAGGAGAGAATGAACCGTCGGATCACTATATATTGTGACCGTCAGATTGTAAAATAGTAAAGAAACACACTTTACCTAAATCTACACTAGACCAAGTTATACTTAACTATTTCCTATGTGTCAGAATATCCTAACATCCCCCTTTAAGAACAACTTGGGATAGGATTGAAGGATGTACAAAAATGACACAATAGGAGAAGGAAGGAGGCATTAGAGCCTATCCCCCCTTAGTGACAACTTCCTGAACTCCAACCATAAATCGAAGTTTAGTAAAATTCGCCTCTGTGAGAGCCTTTGTAAAGATGTCTGCAACTTGATCCTCTGATGAACAATATTGTACTGCAGGAATATGGTCATGAATGAGCTTTCTGATGAGTGCATGTGCAGTTCAATGTGTTTGTTACGCTAATGTTGGACTAGATCTTTGCATAGTTGAATGGCACTTTGATTATCACACCAAAGTGTAGTCAGATGCTGCTGCTGAAAGCCAAACTCTGACAGGATTTGACGAAGCCATAGGGCCTCCTTACTAGCTTCTATGGCACCACAGTACTCTGCTTCTGCTGAAGAAAGAGAAACAACACTTTGTTTTTTGCAAGCCCATGTAATAGGTCCTAAACCAAGAGTGAACACGTAACCTGCGGTAGACTTCCGATCATCAGGGTCACCGACCCAATTAGAATTAGTGAAACCAAACAATAGAGGAGATGCTTCTGCACTATAATGAATCCCAAACTGAATTGTACCTCGAACATAATGAAGTATTATTTTAGCTGCTTTCCAATGACTTTCATGTGTGCTTTGCATAAACCAAGTAATAAGGTCAACAACAAAGGAAAGGTCAGGACGAGTATGGTTTAGATACAAAATTTTTCCTAAAAGTTAATGGTATAAGGTAGCATCAACTTCAGGGGAAGTACAAGTGATTGAAAGTTTGGTCCCAGACTGAAAGGGAGAAGGGGCAGGCTTACAGTCTTCCATGTGAAAATGGCATAGAAGATCACAAGCATACTTGGACTGGGAAAGGGAAATACCTTCCTTGGATTGCAAGACTTGAAGACCAAGAAAATAATGCAAGTGTCCTAAGTCTGTCATTTCAAACTTAATTTTAAGGCTGGACTTCACATGGTTTATAAGGTTGGGATCACTACCAGTAAGGATAAGATCATCAACATAAAGAACAAGAATGATAAGAGACTTGCCCACTTTCTTGGTGTAGACAGTATTGTCAGAGTGACACCTAGAAAAGCCGGTTTCTAAAAGAAATCTATCCATTTTGGCATACCAAGCCCGAGGGGCTTGCTTGAGACCATAAAGGGATTTCTTAAGCTAACATACAAGGTTAGAGTATGTTTGTATAAAGCCAGTAGGTTGTTCCATATGTTAGAGTCGGTCTAGTAGCCGTCCATCAACGATCAAAGCTCTTTGCATTTGCATAAGTAGGTGTCTCATCAGTGTCATCTTATTGCATTCCATTAGGCATGCCATAACCCTGATGGAGGAGCTTGTGTCTTTTATTCCCCTCTTGGCACTACTGGATTAAGTTTGTTTCAGTCAATAAATTCCTTACAGGGTCATTGGTCTTGTCTTGAAATCAAGGTCCTAGGTCTAGGGTTTAGTCCAATTTTGTCTTTTGAGGTCATGTCTTATGAGGTCAATAAATGCCCAGCAGGCCAGAGGGATGTCCATCAAAGCATCACTTCAGATGATTTCATATTGTATAGCTAATTTTTACCTTGAGTTCAAAAATTCTGTTTTTGAAGGCAAGGTCATTTTCTCATTTTTGTAAAAATTTGTAAAATAATTCAAACTCTCTGAAAGTTGGCATGCGGCCTTGGTCTCCTTTGCCAAGACTCCTCAGAAGCTATCCCTACAAAAATTTTCAAGAAAAAGCATCATTTCAACCAATTTCATGACAAAAAGGAAACCACAAGTCAGCAACAATTAGTTTTAAAGAGTGTCATTGCATAAACATTATAAAGTGGGTTTGAGGGGAAATAAATTTAAATCAAGCGTATAAAAGCCCCCCTCTCCTCATTGTGTAATTATTTTGCCTCCAAGACTCCAAGAGTAAGTGTGAAAGGCGATTTAGTGTGAAACTGGGAGAATTTGGTGACTGCACCTGCGCGCTACGCATCAGGGCCTGCGCGCTACACGTTGGGTGCGCGCTACGCGTCAGGGCAGTCTCTGCAGTGAAAAATTGGTCAAGCGTTACGCGTTGGGTGCGCACTATGCTCCAGAGCCCGTGCGCTACGCGTTGGGTTTCCACCTTCAGAAATTTTCCAGTGAGCCACAAATCGACTTCTTCCTCTTCAATTTCTTCAGGTAGGCCTCAAATCATTGAAGCTCTTGCTTTGTAAAGATAACATGAGCGTGAAAATGTGTCAAATGCCATCAAGGTGAAATGGAAAATTCATATGTATTATGTTTAAAAAAAAATTTAAATGCATGTGAGCTATGGTTTTACATTTGGTTCCCAAGGTCATCCTTTTTCACTCCCTCATTTCCCCACATTCCCATTATCACTTCCCTTGTCACTTTCACACAATTTCCCTAACAAAAATATCAAAAGCCCTAAAACCCTACCCCTATCCCTAAAATTCAATAAAATCTCCCTAAACCCTACCTCCTATCAAACCCCTGCAAATTATGATTATGTGATGAGGTATATGTCACAATTCTTTCCCTAAATTCCCTTATATATATATTCCCTAAATCCCCTCAAAAGTCCCCCTCCCTAACATCTCCCTTGTGTTTTTTGTCCCCTTGGAGCAGCATTCAAACAGTCAAAACAACGGGTCATTTGAGCAGAAGCAGCAGTACATTTCAGCCATTTTGATCTTGAAACCATGTCAGAAACCGAAACAGACTATGAGCAAAGTGATGACCGTGAGTCAATGCCGGAGGTTGAGGTGCTCAAAGGACGGTTGGCCAAGGCACTAAAACGAAGAAAAAGGCCCGATCCCCTCCACATCTTGGCTGAGGCTTCCTTGAAGGAGCATGGTGCTAAATGACTTACCTTCTGCACAAATTTCAAAAAATTTTGAGCATTTTTGGTCATTTGTGAATTTTTTGGGCAAAAAACAAGCTTTCTTCCCCAACGTGTAGCACGCCACGCGCTACCCTGAAGATGGGCAACTACTTTTCATGAAAACTCAGCATTTTTAGATTTTTCATTCAAAAATACACTTTCTCAGAAATTTCCAAGAAATTTCACCAAGTTTTGAGCCTCTAGAAGGTCAAAAAACAAGCAAAAAATGACTTTCTGCCACCTTTTTGACACACAGGAAGAAGTCTTGGGCGATTTCAATGTTTGAGGGGAAAATGGTCACCAAATTCAGAAATTCCACTTGGGTTGGAAAGTAGACATCCAGACCTTTCCAAAACGCCCACTTTTTCCTCATTTGGACACCGGAAAGTGCCTCAAAAGCAGGCCCAAAGGCGCGCTATGCGTTGAGATTCAGGGCGCTACGCATCAGGCTATTTTCACAGAAATGCACCTACAACTCAGCAAAATGTAGTTTTGACTAGGTTTGACTTTTTGGAGTGGATTTTGATCCTCCTTGATGTAAATGATGTAAATTTATGATACTTTGACACTTATTTATCTCTTCTAGAAGATTCATTCATGAAATAGGCAAAAATTTAATGAATGCATTGGTTTTCTAGCTTATAGAGGCAAGTTGTTTTGACTGCCTAGATTTTAGTGCTCATTTTGGAATTGGTTGAAACAGCTCCTAGGATAGTGAGCTTGACCCCTAGAGGCAAGGAAAGATGTTATATTTCCTATATTATGTACTTTCTTGGTCATTTTCATGGTTGGACTCTTGAGGGAGAAAGCTTCTATTGTATTACTCATTGTATCTCTGCATTTTTGGCAAAGGAAGAAAGACCAGGGTTTTGCAGTCCTTTTTGGGATTCCTATGGTTACATGTATTTATGATGTGTTTCTCTTTGTACTTGTAAGTTTTTTATGTGAATCATCTTCTTACTTTTTCTTCTGCAAATTAGGCAAATGAAGTGTTAAGGTAGAATTCATGGTTGCTATGCTCTGCCTTTAAGTTTGCTTAATATCAATGTTTTCAGCTATTTAAGGAGAATTCAAGGTGATTGCTTGCTCTCCTTAGCTCTTCACCAGTAATTCTCAATCCATACAAATCTTTCAAAGGCATCAATACAGTCTCCTACCTTGCCCCAAAGAACCCCCTGCGAAAACTGTGTCCAATCCCCGCACCCAAAATTGCCTTTCCCCAATTTTCCACCAAAACCCTAAAAAATCCCAAATCAAACCTTTTTATCAGTTTACTAGCCTAAAATCAGTGTTCTTTATTGGTTATCTCTTCCCGTTGAAGATCTTTGCCGAGATAGACCGGAGAGAGCCCTCTCCTGCCCCTTAGGGCTAGCTACGAGGCTAAGTGGTTTGATGTTGCCTTAGAGTTTACCTTTTTCAGCCTGAGGTGAAATTTCAAGCGCTAACAGAACCCTCATCAATACAAATAGGCTTTATCACAATTTCACCAGATCACTAGGGTTATACAAGCATGTATGCCTTCAGATATCTCCACCTAGACCATGAGGAATTTATTTGTCTCAGTCTCTCGAATTTACTGTGTATACCTCCATTACCAGTCAAGGGATTCCTAGGCCTATGAGGTCACCACCCTCTGGGTTTTACCGTGTATCCCACCATTATTGGTCAAGGGATTCCTAGGCCCATTCATCGTATATCCCTACCCCACGATTCCTAGGCCTTGTGATCAATCATGAGACCACCCTATTCAGCTTTGAATCCATTCGATAATCCAACTCAACCAAAACAAGAGAACCCCATCGCACCATGGCTATCCATAAATGGAAAGGAAATGTTGAAAAACATTGTCACACTTGGAAAAACCTATGACAATGAAAACAAGAGAACCAAAACACACATGCATGTGCCATGCATACTAAAACTAGCAAGGAAATCATACATGCAACTCGATACCTGCAAGTAATCCCATTGTAGCCACTTCATCATGCTCTTCCTTGATTGATCTTTGCTTCCTCTTACTTTATTTCCCTTCCTTTAACTTCTTTCCTTCAATGCTAGAGTGCTCTAAGAATGTTCTAAGTGTCCAAGAGTATGAGAGAGAGATAATAGAGAGAGAGCTCCAAAAATGAAATGACAAAAAGATACAAATTTATCCTCATAAGATTTTTTATTAATGAGGCCTATATGTTCTTCAATTTCCATTATTTTACTTCATTTTCCTCCTCACATGCAACCTATGACCTTTCACATTCCTTTTCTCTTAATTTCCACTATTTCATAAATAAATGCCAATTAATGCCTCATGCCTTTCCAAAGCCTTTGTCTTTTCTAATTTCCTTAGCCATAATAAACCAAATGAACACCCACAGTAGGATGTTTTTGCCCAAAATTTAGCTTGGAATAAGTGTCCAGTGATCGTGGTTATTATTTTTTGTTTATTAACTTTATTACATGGAATTTTGACCAAGGATGTTACAGAAACAACTTGCTTACACATTCGTATCTTTTGAGGCATTCAAAATCACACCTATTCCAAGAAATCTTAGTCATCAATGCCTATTCTTGAAAACAAACATTGTGCAAACCTTAGAAATAATCCTTGCACATTCTCTAGAAACAGTGCCGTGTAGTCTTTGAAGAAATGCTTACATAATCCCTGATGAAAGTGCATTTTTATTCCATAGAGATAGTGCATTACATAATCCTAATAGACAATCAATGTGTTGTTGAGAAATGACAACAAGAAATTCCAGTTTAATTTGTCCTTGAATTAAACTGTGAATTAAATTCGAATTCTATTCTCATAGAAAATTAAAATAGTTAAATTAAGTTTATTAAACTTAATTAACTTAGGAAATTCATGTTGGAAGTCTTTTGGAAATCATGTATATGTTATCCCTACTTTGTAGGAGTCCAGTGTGAATTAATTTTGAGTTGTAAAATAGAAGACTCAGTTTCATGAGTCCGTTCAGTTAAATTAGTTCTCAAACTGATTGAGAGAACTAATAGTGAGTTAATGGTTCGTGGTGACACTAATTAACTCCACCAGTGCTACTCTAGTTACCTAAATATTTGCTCATCAGAAACTCATGTATGTCAATTATGAGAAAGACTCAATTGAGACTAGAGTGTAGGGACAATGTACTATTTGTTTTAGATTTTTTTGAGTTGCACTGATAGTGCATGCAATCAGGAATTGATCTGTAAGGAATTGTGTAGTTTTTAGAGGCTTTATTGCCCTTTAAATAAAAGATATCCTTCATAGAATCATACATTGGAATAGAGACATGGAGAGCTTGTGAATTGGCTAAGATTTGGCCTTGAGCTTGCTTAAGAGTTGGAGATTGAATTTGCTAAGTGTTGGGATTGTTCTAGAGAGAACAAGCATTGTAATTTCATCTTGATTTTCTGGATTAATACAAAATAAATAGTGGGGTTTTGATTTGTGGCTTTCCAGGATATTTTTTGTGTTATGTGCCTTTGACTATCTTTCTCTATTTATTATTGTTTTCTCGATGTTCATGGGCTACTGATGTAAAGAGTAGAATTAGATTCTTGTCTCTTGCTTTAGCAAATTGCATTAGCTTGTGAATCTATAGGATTTTCTACATAGTATTAGAGAAAGATTGTTTTTTGGGTTGAGAGTTTGCAGAGAAGACATGATAATTTATGTGAAAAATTTCAAAAACAAATTGAAGATCTAGATTCCTTGGGAAAATATACCCAAATTAAAAAAAAGATCGTCCAAATCGGAGTTTGGATGAGGGAGATATCGCTGATTTAAAATCAGCTCTCTAGAGGAGATTTCGAAGTTTTGAGTTTCTGGGTTACAGGTGAAATTCAAATTTGCATACATACTTCAGGGTCAGAAGATGGCGTTCCATGGGTTGAGGCTTGAGTATGCCTTGGAAGGCAGCTTGAATTTTATATCCTAGAGGGATAGGATGGAGGCTTTGCTAGAAGACAATGGCTTGAAGGAATTCATTGATCAAGAAGTCCCCAAGCCAGCAGCTACGGATGCAAAAAACTTGGACGAATGGAAGAAGTGTGTGGTGAAGGCAAGGTGGATAAACCTTGAGAGAGTTCGACACCACCTTGTCTCAAGGCTCCATGGCAAGGAAACTCTGCATGCTACATGGAAAACATTGACGAACTTGTATCATAATAGCAATGATCAAAGGAAGTTGGCATTGAAGGATAAACTTCATAAAATCAAGATGGAGAAAGGCGAGATGATTCCAAAGTACTTGGCCAAGTTCACTTAATGTTGAGATGAACTTGGAAGTGTTGGAATCATGGTTGCTAAGGAGGATATGGTGAGCCTTGATATTCTTGGACTCTCAAAGATTTAGCATAGTTATCAGGATTCTATCAATGGTCGAGAGAAGTTGCCAGATTGGGAATGACTATGGTCAGATTTTATACAGGATGAGATCAGGACAAACACCAGGGATGGCTCTTCATCAAATACTAATGATGAAGAGAACTGTTCCTTAGTGATTAAGGCGAGGAAGGGGAAAGGTAAAATTTCTTGTTCCAATTCAAATTCTTATCATGGAGGTAAGAAGAAGGACATGATGAAAGTTAAATGCTTTCATTGTCCCAAGATGGGTCACTTTGCTACAAATTTTGCATTGAAGAAGTCCAAGGAGAACTCCTCAGGAGGAGCGGTGGGTGGGGCTTTGGGCTCCCAATTCGAATTGGAGTTTTCCCTCATTGCATGCTTGGTGTCTTCAATGATGGGAAGTGTCTGGTACTTAGATAGTGTGGATTCCTTTCACATGAATAGTGACAAAGAGTTATTCAGTGAATTGAAGGAGAAAGATATCAAGATTCATATTGAGATGGGTGATGATGGTAAGTATAGTGTTACTGGTGTGGGCACTATTACTTTTTAGAGGGAGCACATGGCTCCACTCACCTTGAATAATGTTATGCATGTACCCGGACTAACGAAGAACTTGGTATTCATAGCCATTCTTGAGGATAGAGGCTATGATGTGATCTTTTCGAAAGGAAAGGCATTCCTTCGACACATAACCATGGGTCAAGTAAAGAAGATGGGGATTCAAGTTTAGAATCTCTATAAGATAGAGGTAGAGGATTGGGCTACTTTGAGGTTCAAAAGTGGAAAAGATGTTGAGCCAAGACAACGACGAGTTGTGGCATAGGCGATTGGGCCACTTGCATAATCGGGCTTTGAAAATATTGCAAAAAATCTTTACTGGTCTTCCCAAAGGTATGCTTGAGCAAGTTGATACATGCAAGGGTTGTACTTTTGGAAAACACACCAAGTCTTCCTTTGGAGATAGAGATAGTTGAACAAAGTCTATTATGGAGAGAGTCCATTCAAATGTGTGTGGACCATTCTCGACAACATTTACATCCAAACACAGGTATTATGTTATATTTGTTGATGAATATTCTCGTAAATGTTGGGTATTTTTTATGCAGAAAAAGGATCAAACTTTCACAAAGTTTTGTGAGTTCAAAGCATTGGTAGAGAAAGGTTCTGGAAATAAGGTTAAATCTCTACAAAGTGATAATGGTGGTGAGTATGTCTCCAATGAGTTTAAGAACTTCTGTGTGACAGAAGGGATTAAATGAGAGTTAACGACACCCCATAACCCTCAAAGAATGGGGTTTCCGAGAGGAGAAACAAGAGCATAGTAGGGGTAGCAAGGGTGATGTAGCATGATCAGGGCTTACCACTACACTTGTGGGATGAGGCATGCAACATAGAGGTTTATGTTTAGAACCGTAGCCCACATCAGATACTTGAGATGAAGACACCAAAGGAGGCTTATTCTGGTAATAGGCTAGATGTTGGTCACTTTAGTATTTTTTGGTCATCGGTTTATTGCATGTGACCAAATATGCAGGAAAGAAGCTTGAGTCAACAATAGAGTTGGGGATCTTTGTGGGGTACACTAATACACCCCACAACTATCGGGTGTACATGTCAACCAGTCGGATGACAGTGGTTTGTAGGGACATCAGGTTCGATGAGGAGAAGGCCATGCGAGTATCCATTGATAGGGAGCTTGAGATACATGTGGATGAGGATATTTTAGCTCCTAAGGTTGAGTGGCCTCAGATTGATGTGGATCAACCACATGTAGAGGTTCAGAGAGTGGAGATATCCACTCAGGCAGAGTCTTCTAGAGAAAGAAGAAAGCGCACTAGAGAGGCTAACATATTGTTGGATGATGCACGAGAGAATGTGGAAGCACCCTCTTCTCAGCGCAGACATAGGAGGTCACTAGAGAGGTACACTGCATACATGGCACTTATGGGTGCATGTATTGTGACAATTCCATCTTCCTTTCGGGAAGCAATGCATCAACTGATTTGGGTTGATGCAATGGTGGATGAGTATGACCCATAGTTCGAAATAGTGTTTGGGATGTGGTCATGAGACCAGAGGACAAGTCAGTTGTGATCTCCCATTGGATTTACAAGGTAAAGCAAACTGCAGATGGTAGTGTGGAGAAGCATAAGGCTAGATTTGTGGCCCGTGGATTTTCACAGGTAGAGGGGACTGACTATGATGAGACCTTTGTTGTTGTTTCAAGGTACTTGTCAATCATATTTATTTTGGTACTATCAGCACATATGGGTTGGAAGATCCTGTTGGATACCTATACCAATAGGTTTCATATTTCATGATTGGCAAATACAAGTGCCAAATATGCTCCACTTTGCTGCTACAAAGGTTCCATATTTGCAAGAAAAGACAAGGTGTGTATATGCCTCCATATTACAGAGTTTTGATGGATGACCCAACAGTCTAATCTGGATCATGCCATGTTTTCAATTTATGTTGTAGAGTAGAGAAAGAAATCTTTCCAAACTGTTTAATCTTGGCAGATCAGTAGTTAGGTAGAGAAATTAAGGTTCCCAACTGCTTAATCTGGGGCCTTGGAAGGAATAAGGGTAGTATTAGATAGGAAGTGAAACAAAAAAGCCAATGCAAAAGAAAAGGCACACAAAGGGTTTGCAAGTCCAAGTGCACCCTCCAAGAAGAAATAAAAAATGTTAGGCAAATTAGTTGGGTAGGTAGATGGGGTTGCAGAAGTGGTGTTTCTTCCAAGATTAACTTTGCTAAACATGTATAGGCAAAGTAACACAGTAGAGCATGACTAACTTCCTTTTTTGTATATCACTCATTACTAACACCCCTTCACAAGTTGTGTACATAAGAGAAACTTAAGGCTTTGTGATGGTTCTTATGGCCTTTAAAAGCCACATTTCTTGTGCAAAAGTCTTTTCATTTTGATCTACTCTTTACACTAAGTTGTTTTCATGAAAACTTGGTTGTACTGATCCCCATCCATATTTTCCTCCCACATTAACAGCTAACTCTATTATTTAGCTCCCTATACTTCATTTCCCCTATTATTATAACACCATGGTGTATAAACCCCACACACTGTATAAATATCCCCTCCTTGGCACTATAGCCATAATTTCCACTCCCTAGGAATTGAATTAACACCTGGTTAAGGTCAAGAACCCATGTTTAACCCCTTTTCTCCATCTGAACCCATCCCCATACTCAAGTCTCCATTTTTGCCTTAAAACCCTTAAATAAACCCTTTTTGAGCCCCTTATAC
Source organism: Pinus taeda (assembly GCA_000404065.3). Taxonomy (NCBI): domain Eukaryota; kingdom Viridiplantae; phylum Streptophyta; class Pinopsida; order Pinales; family Pinaceae; genus Pinus; species Pinus taeda. Next base: position 2,603 of record APFE030358099.1, on the reverse strand, counting down.
CATCAAAGGGCAAAAATATCATGAAAACATGCCTTCCTCCGCCTTATCCTAAGGTCGGGAGCCTATTTGCGCCTTTTCATATAATTTCATCAGAACCTCCTTTTCCTAAAGTTTTGCCCCCATATGCCTTGTATAATATTTGCATGAAATACTTTGGTTATTACCGTTTCCTAATGTTGGCAGGCAAATTTCATTTTATTAAAGAAAATCATTCAAAACCTTTGAAAAATCATTCATAAAGTGGAGGGTCCCGTCGGGCGTGCCTGCGAAGAATTATTATTTTATAACCCGCCCATTGACTGTTATCCTCCGCGCAACTGATTGACCCGATGACCGTCAGATCGCGGCCTTCCCAAATCTACGGCCAACAGTGATTTCGGAGGGGCCCGACGTCCGACCTTTAAAAAAAAAATGAGGAGTTTATTTGCCGTGCAGGTTCATTGCCCGACAGCCGTCCGATCATGCGCCCGTAGATCAACGGCTCTTATGAATTTTGGAAGGCCCCCGACGTCCGATAGATACCTTCCGATATCTGTTAGACGCTTGCGTCACGCGGGGACACGTGTCGCGGCCAAACTCCGTCGGAGCCCCCTTTGACAGATTCCTTGCCGTGCAGGAGGGGGCCCGATATGGCGACACCTGTCCTTCCCACGTCCCCGCCCTGCTGTTACCCACGTCATTGTCACAACCGCGCACCCCGTTCCCCATTCGCCCACCTGGCCGCCACCTCATCGTCCCCGTGGACTGGTCTCAGGCTGCCACGTCACCCGATGACGTCCTGCTGACGTCATCCAACCCGGACCCACATGCTGACGTCACTCAAAAAACGCGCCAATAAAGCAAAAAGGCCATATTTTACGATTTTTTCGCTTTTTTGTTATTTTCTGTGAAAAAGACCTCTGCGCTGTCTGCATGCACACCACGACGAACACTCTACCAGCCAACTTCCGACCATCCGCAGAAGCTCAAAGCGCCAACCCAACTGCTATTTCATCCCGAGCTACTGGTTAAACAGGTATTTTCCCATCCATCTCCTTGCAAACTGGTTTTTTCACAGTTACTTGTAAAATACACCTGAACACGGCATAAAACTGAAATTTTACCAGAAAACCAAGTATATCCTATCTCCCCTGAACAATTTGAGGTTGAATTACATTGGCGGAGCCATTTTACACTTCAATTCTAGTCAAAACCCTTCGCTGTTCGCGCAATCGTGAACTCATTAACCTGCTCCTAAATTGTCAAAGGAGGTCTGTTAAACTGTATAAGAAGCCTTCTCAGAAAACCCAGCATTATCCTATTCTGCTGTGAAGCAATCCTGCTACTTTGTGTTCCTCTCAATTCCATTTTCTCAGTTAGCACGCTCATCAGCTCAAGAAATGTTTGAACAGACATGGATACCCCTTCAGCATCAGTAGCCCTTAATGTTACTCCCTTGAATGCTCCTTAGAGAGAGCTAGACTGGCAAGATTTGGCAGACCTAGATTACCAAATCTC
>APFE030358080.1:46326-76989 GCA_000404065.3 Pinus taeda | reverse complement strand
GATAAAAGTACCATTTATGACTAATCCTACTCATAAACTTCAAGCAAAAACGATTTATCTCTACTTGTTCTAACATCTACTAAGAGTACAAAAGTGAAACATCAGTAGCAAACATCAAATGAAAATATTAATAAATCTCGATCCATCCATTCATCAAAACCTCCTCTGAGGGCGTAGAAGTGTATGTTCCGAGGACAAGTTTTTGACAAATTTCTGGACCCTTCTCTAAATGCATGAGAAGGGTTAAAATACTACTTCCTAATTCTAATAATAGTGTCTTTACAAAATTTAGGATGCGGTTTTCAAATGACCTTCCTTTTTCTAATCTAATAAAAAGAAAAAACAAATTTATAAAATAAGGCTACTTCTGAACTTGGTCCTTAAAGCTGCAAGTGTTCATCATGGGCTTGAGAAGAGTTGGCTGGCTGATTTCCGCACTGAGCTGGGATGCGAAAATAGAATCTATGAGAGCTGGCACTACTTTTTCGGCCACGTTTATGATGCATTTCACAGTCATCCATTGACTATGCGGCTTGACCAAGTATGCCCAGTAACACTCCCAATTTAACTTGTTCAATGCCTGGATCGCTTTTCCCTTTTCCTGCGCCTTCTGCTTCCATTCTGCTTCCAGTCGTAGTTCATTTGGCAGGTATCCCAGGGTTTTCTCTTCGATTAAGTTGGCCCTATGTAAATTCTCATTTACACAGTTGATAAGAATGTTTGCCTGCGTGGCCGCTGTCTCTGCTGCTTGTTCTGCCTTCCTGATTTGATCGTCTCATTTATTAAAGAGCAATTCTTTATCACTCTCGTTTATTCTGGGTGCACTTGCTCTTTTCCCTTCATCTTCATCATACATCATTTTATATAGGGGTAAGATAAGCCCATGACAAATCTGATAGAAGCATAGGACGAACTGGGAATCCCATAACATTTTATGATAAACATGAATAGGTAATGGGTCCTGGGTAGTCCATTTCCAACCCATAGTGGGGAATTTAGACACATAACAAATAGAATCCATAATATATGCAGACAGATAAAATGGAGGATAGATCCTTTGAGATAAGGATCTTTTAGACCGATAATTCATAACAGCCGTGTATAGATTATCAGAAAAGATCTTGGCCCAATCCATAATATCAGCGTTTGTAGCAGCATCTATTAGTGGTAGCCATTCATACAAAAATTTATTGATATCCGGCATCCCAAATAGTCTACAAAGCACGGCAGCAGCAAAACAATATAGAGAGGTGAGGGAACCAGTGTTGTAAATACCGTTTTTGTCCTTTTTGAGTAGCTTCTCTTTTCTGGACCAATCTTTGGTGGTCTCTGCTAGGTTTGGGTTCTCTGCCGCAAATTTCTTGACGAATTGTGCATGTAAGTCGCCTACGGTTCAGGAAGATGATACATAAGCTTTAAATCTTGCGCGGTGAATGATCCTATGAGCCCATGTCCTTGAACCTTGAATTGTCTGTTGTTCATCTCTACATTGTCAAGTATCCACTTGATCATATCTGTATATGGTAAAATTTTGGGCCTTGCTGCTATCCGGTGAAGAAATGAACATGCTAGCTCCTCTAAGGACGCCTCGGAAGAGCGTTGTGAGCCCACCACAGTATCAACCTTCATTACTCTAGGATTTTCTTCCTCCAGCAGCTTGTACATGCTTTCCCATGTCGAAATCCCTGCGTCTCTGTTGCAGGAAGTGTCTGTATACAAGGGCGCCATCTCCTTCGTCTTTTCCTTCGCCTCAGAGCCTTGAGCTTTATTTTTCTTTCCCATTTGCTCCTGTGTTTGGCTTTGAATCGTCTTAGCTCTTCGTTCCTGCAGATTATGAGTGAAGTGGAAATTACTAATTAAGAAAGGTGATGGGAAAGTTTTAAATTCAACAGATATATCAAATATGCCACTTTACGTGAAGTAATTATTTACAAAAGCACGCGTCTTCATTTCATTTAATAACTGACAACTAATTCATTTACTATCATTAAAAGCGCATGATCTTGAGTCAGATTATGGTAAGTGGCTTTTCTTTGGATGATGTGCCCGAAGGATTCGTAATCAAGTGATTTATGATTTGCTTACGTAACATCGCAGATCGCACCATCGCAAATCGCAAGATCGCAGATTGCACCATCACAGCGATCGTAACATTGCAGGTCACAAAAGTTTAATGTTTGCCAAATCTTGCCAGTTCATTTCTGCGATATGCAATCTTGCGATTGGTGTTATCGTAGATCGGTAAATCTTGAAGTTTTTTCCTTATGAGTATTACTTCATTGCAATGCAATGTTATGCTTAACACGAGGGTCTTGCGCATACTGATATTATAGAGAAATGGAGGCATTTCCTATCTTTTTTGCAATGCGTTTTTAAAGATATTTCCCTTATCGTAGACTTAGGTTAAAAAATATTCAAAAGACCTTTCTAAGCTTACGATGGTAACCTTATTTTGAAGACAGGAAAAACTTACTTTTTCTTAAAAATTTAACTAAGGGTCCCCATTCATTTAGTATTTTGGAAAACACTTAAATGAACAAGGGGGGGTGTTGCTGGCTACAACAGGGCCCAATCCAAGCAGTCAAGCTCCTCTTGTTTGTATTTATATGCTTTGTTTCAATTTATGAATTAGTTGCAATTAGATAATTTTCTTTCTTGGTTAAGAATAGGTTGTTTTTGGTGATTTAGAAGGTTGTTTCCATTTCAGTTTTTCGTAGCAGGTTAAACAGTAATAGAAAAAAGATACAAAAAGGCCATCAACAGAGCCTTGGGTTCCTTTCATCCCCTTAGGACCATGAACTGAGGCCAAGACCCTCTTACTGCCACAAAAACACAGATTTTCCTTCTCCATAGGATTTCTAGTGTTGTAGTTTGTTAGAAGGTTAATGCTTTGCTTTAAGATCTATTTCACAATGCTCATTTATGTCTTTACAATAAATTTCCTTCCATGCTTTCTTTCCATGTAGCATTTTTCAGCATTTACTTTCTTCGATCAAAATTTAGATTAGCTTGATGAAAAATCTATTTTTTTATGTATCTAGTTTCTTTGCTTGCTTAATTTCATTGTTTGATTTTCAGTTCTCTTGCAGCAAATCTATCCTCACAATAATTTAGTCAATCAGGCATCACCATCTCTCTTTGACCTATGTTCCACAGGTCACCCAAAGTCCCTCACAAATCTACCTTAGTTTTCTGCACTTTTCCCATAAAATTTCCTCTCTTTCCTTAGACAAATCTGACCATCTTTCTCTCTCCTAAACATTCTTGATGAACCTTAGACACCTTAACACATCATCCTAGCCTTCAGCTACCCTTTCCACCCACTTTCTCACCTTGAAAACCTCAAAAACGGCTCTTGGCAACCTCCTGTAGACCTCCTGGAAATCCCCTGCAGCCTCCTGTAGATTTTCCTAGAGGTGTCTTTTTTAAGTCGACTGTAGCAAAAGCCTCCAGAAGGCCACCTAAAACCTCCTAGGACCCATCCACAGCTTCCTACACCTCTTCAAATTCCAAAGTCATCCTCCATCACCACTTAATAGCTACCACACACACAAACAAATAAATTACATGCAAGACAATTTCACCTAAAAATACATAAAAATACAAAAAGATGTTTTTTGTTCATTTGCTTCTAAAAATAGCTTGAGTAGATGTTGTTTACTTCATGAGCAGGTAATGGCATTCATTTCATGTTTTTTCATCTCTCTTTCTGCAAAAGTAGGATTAGATGGTTATGTAGGGTTTGCTAGGTTTACTTCACATTTCAGTCGTCTTTCTCTTTTTGCAAGTAGAGTAGCCTCTGTAGAGTAAGTTTTCCTTTCTTTCATCACAGATAAAGCTTCTTCTAGAATTCATAGAAGTTTGTAGAAATTCCATGAATAATATGACACTTATTCACAGAGATTATCCTGATTATACACTAAGTTCAACTAAGTCAAACTGAACACAACTCCATCAACTCCTGATCAAACTCCAAAGAACTCAATCACTGAAGTCCTAACTGAAGTCCTCCATGCAATAGCTCAAGTTAACCCATAGGAACCACATATTTCCTTCTGGCAGCTGCATGTGCCACATCCGTAGCTCGAACTGAAGTGCTCCAAGAGAATAAGATAATGTTTATAGTCCAAATATTATTAAGAGCTAATAATATTCGACTGTTCTATATTTAGCCTGGCAGTCTAAAAATAGACTCCACCCATATGTATAAAAATAGAGGTCCATATATTTTTACCAACTTGACCAACCATCCACAAATAGCATACTACAACTCCTAGACCATGATCCATATGTCTAAAAATAGACTTTGGGCCAAAAATACCCAGCAGGCCCACTTAGTGAAGGCGACTTCTTTAGACTAAGCTCCATCATCTTGTTGGATTCTCAACACTCCCTCTCAACAAGATATGGATTATCAGCAACCCCTATCATGTCTCGGTGGTACTCGAATTTGCTCCTAGTGAGCGCCTTCGTCAAGATATCAGCATCCTGATCCTCCATGGGAATATATGAAAGTAACATGATTCTCCGCTGCACACAATATCTGATATGATGGTACCTGATGTTGATCGTTGGACTCCTTGCCCAATCTACATCCTCATGTTTGTACCAAGATCCATATCCTGATGTGCCTCTGTTGAGCCTGCACACATGCGACTCCACCAACTATCAATAAACAGTGGCATCCACTACCTCCACTGAAGTAACATCCTCCTTCCTCCAACCTCCAGGAAGGAACGCAGTCTTCACATCCATCTGATAGATGTGCCACCCCTTTTGCATCACTTTGTAGATCCATCTCGAACCCACCATTGATTTCCCCTTCGGTCTTGGGACAATCTCCCATGCACTGTTTCTGACAATCGAATCATACTCTTCTACCATGGCATCTACCCATGCGGGTTCCTCCACAGCTTCCTCGAAAGAGGATGGCTCAGTCACAACACATTTTCTCACAAGAGCCATGTATCCAGTGTACCGATCAGGTGACTGTCTCTGTCTACGCTGTGTTGTAGGTGGTCCTACAACCTTCTCTGCATCTTGAGCCAGTCGCTCAGCTTCTGTAATGCGCTTTCGCCCTCTGATGGTTGCCACTGCATGAGTTATCTCTTCCACTCCATGAACTTCATCTTGTGGCTGATCCATGTCTTGAAGCTCATCCTTAGGAACTAATTGCTCCTCGTCTACATGCAAGTGTGGCTCCCTCTCAAGCGAACACTTCATGGCTTTTTCCTCCTGAAATTTTATATCCCTACACACAACAGTCTTGCGACTGTCTCGAAAATACACACGATAGTTGTGGGGCGTATCAATGTACCCCACAAATATCCCAACCTCTATGGTCGGCTCCAGCTTCTTCCTGGAATCCTTCGTCACATGCATGTAAACAGGAGAACCAAAAATCCTCAAATGGGAAATATTAGGGCTCTTACCAGAATAAGCCTCCTCGGGTGTACTCATGCCAAGTATCTTGTGAGGACAACGGTTCTGCACATATACTGCAATATTGCATGCCTCCGCCCACAAGTGAAGGGGTAGGCCCTGATCATGCAACATCTCCCGTGCAGCACCCACGATCGTTCTGTTCTTCCGCTCAGCAACCTCGTTCTGCTATGGGTTATGGGGAGCTATGAGCTCTCTTCGAATCCCTTTTGCACTGCAGAAATCCTTGAACTCTCTAGAGATGAATTCACCACCATTGTTGCTCCTAAGAGCCTTCACCTTCTTCCCCGATTCCTTCTCGACCAGTGCTTTGAACTCACAGAAATTTGAGTATGTCTCGCTCTTCTTCTGCATGAAGAAGATCCAGCACTTTCGGGAGAAATCATTAACAAAGATCATGTAGTACCTGTGCTTTGCTGTCGAAGCTACTGAGAAAGGTCCACACACGTCTATGTGAATTCTCTCAAGGATCGTCGTGGCACAACTATCCTTCTCATGAAAGGTGGCTTTCACAAACTTTCCCAAAATACACCCCTTGCACTGATCTAACTGCGCAAGAGTGCCTTTAGGAAGCCCAGTGAAATCTGTTGCAGTATCTTTAAGGCTCCATGATGAAGGTGGCCCAATCTCCCGTGCCACAGCTCGCCATCATCCTGGCTCACCACTCCTTCTGCCTTGCATGCCATTGTTGAGCAGCCATCTACATGCAACTGATAAAGGTTCTTGACTCGAACCCCTATCTTCTGGGCTTCTCCAGTTGTCTTGCTGCGCTGGAAAGCCTTTCCCTCGCTGAAAACAACATCATATCCCTTGTCTTCTAACATCGCCTTCTTCTTCAATCCTGGAACATGCATCACTTCCTTCAATACGAAGGGTTTACCAGACTCCCTCTCAAAGGAAATGGTACTGATACCAGTCGCACTGTATCTACCATCATCGCCCATCTCGATGTGCACTCCAAGATCTTTGTCCTCCAGATCAGAGAACAAATCTCTATCTCCCGTCATGTGAAAAGACGCACCACTGTCCAAGAAACACATTGATCCCATCACACTTGAAACCAAGCATGCGATCAATGAAAAATCAAGCTCAAACTGAGAAGCTAAGGCCTCTCCCCCTGCAGATCCAGCAGCTTGCTTGTTCTTCTTCTTCTGCGGACAATTTGGGGCATAGTGTCTGTGCTGGAGGACAGTGAAAAGGGCGGGACTTTCGACCTGGGAGCGAGTAGTGTCCTGCTTTGCTTGCCTTTTGCACAGACGGAGAAGCTTCTGATTGCTCTTCCCTTTCTTTGCTGGCAGGCCAAAGCACAATTCTTCAGTCAATACTTGATGAAGATCCTTCTCATACCTATGGGTACTGGGAGTTGAGCTTGAGTGCCAAGCGCTCTTGCCTTGGGATAGAGCGATTCGCAATCCGTTGAGAAAGCATGGTACAACAACACTAGCGTAGCAGGGTGTCGGGGAATTCCGACCAAGCTCCAAACTCAAACAGCTTGCCGGATCTGATTCGGTGAACAAAATATTTCTTGTACAGAGATCGACTGTATGGGCATTCACCGGATATCTCACCTTCCAAAAGAAGGATGAATCCAGAGACTACCTGGCCCGATTACAGACTCTGCCTGAAGAAATAGAATGTAAACACTTCCTGAATAGTAGATCAGATGATCACAGCTCTGATACCATGTAGAAATTTTGAATAATTTAACACATATTCAATGGAGATTATCCTGATCATGTACTATTGCGGAAAACATACACAATACATAAGCTCCTCTACGTTGATCATCAATATAGCAGCATCAATAACTATAAAACATCAAGAGCATTCACACATTAACACAGTATGTATCCCGGGGAAAGCATCTCGCTAAAAACCCAACTATCTGTATATTAATGATTGAGTCATGTAACATTACACAGCATAATACTTCTCACAAGTATCTCCACTCTGTTACACACAATACAGCTCAGATCTGAATCAATCACTGGCTCAAATCTCCTTCGCTGCTTGCCTGCCTCCGCTGCTCAATACCTGCTCAAGAACTATGATAATTCCAAGGCAACCACGTATTTACTTGGAAAAATCATGTGAGCACAAGCTACAATGTGGGAAAATACGTGAGAAAACTCATTTGCATACTCAATCCCTTGATTGTGCAAGATCTGATGCACAACTATAGTCACAACTGATAGCAATCTGATTCTCTAACACCTGTCCCTGCTGAACTGAACATGCACTGACATGCAACTGAGTTAACTGATGTATTCATTAGTTGTATTATGAGTTAATAACTTTTGAATTAATTAATAACTAATTCACCCAACTCATCTCTAGTCTATTTGCCAGTTAGACTAAATACAACCAGTTTAACAAAGCTAAACTGAACACAACTCCTTCAACTGCACCTCCAGTCCACTAAACTCAACTCACTTGAGTTCTAACTGAAGTCCTGCATGCAAATATTAGTCATCCCATAGGTAACCATGTATTTCCTTCTGGTATCTGCATGTACCACATCCGTAGCTCATCCTGAAGTGCTCCAAGAGAATAAGACAAAGTTTATAGTCTAAATATTATTATGAGCTAATAATATTTGAATGTTCTATATTTAGACTGAGCAGTCACTCCGCTGTGGTGTCACTCCGCTGTGGTCTAAAAATAGAAGTCCATCTATTTTTCCAACCTGATCAATCATCCATAAACAGCAACCTGCAATCCATAGACATGATCCATATGTCTAAAAATAGACATAGTCTAAAAATAGACTTGCGCCAAAAATAGCATGCGGGCCCACTTAGTGAAGGCGACTCCTTTCCACTAAGCTCCATCATCTTGTTGCATTCTCAACATTATTGAAGGCATCCTAGAAGCCATAATTATAAGGCATCTTTTAAGTCTCTTTGAAGGTATTGAAAGTATCAAGATAGATGGAGACATCATCAATAAGGAGACTAATTTGACAATAAGTACCATTTTTTGCTCCATGTCTCAATCTACATATCAAATGACTACAATTTCAAGTAAATCAATAAGCTTGGTGGGTTAGCAAACTTCCTAGCACAGAAGAAGAGGATTGATTTGGTTCCCATAGAAAGTGAGGCAATGGAATATGTTCTTGGTGAATTGACTCAACCATAGAAAGAGAAGGCTGAATAATTATCAAGATACAAGAAGGGAGAACTGAGGGCACAATGGATTCTTGTTTAATCCATAAAATATCATCTCATTCCCTTTGTTGTTGATTTGAAATCATCAGAATAAATCTATGATAAGTTAGCCAAGTTGTACTCTATAAGTACATCAGGTCAAAATATATCCTTGAGGAATCAAATATATATAATAAAGAAGTCAAAGGATGATAACATGGCCACTTATCTCATGAAGATATCACAAATAAGGGACCATTTGCAAGGACTTGCGGAAGTCATTTCTGATTCAGAAATGCTTACTTCTGTATTAAATGATTTACCACCTGATTGGATGAGTTTTGCAACTAGTGTCTACTCAAAAAAGGATACTACTTTTTTTTATGAACTATGGGCTTAATGTATCTTGGAAGAAAATAGGATAAATGCAAAGGATGACACTGAATCAAATGAAGAGTCTCAAGATTTTATTGTAAATTCCAAGAAGAGGAAGAAAGGAAAGTTTGGAAAGTCCAAAGGAAAACGAGATTTGTCCAAGATACAATGCTTTAGATACCATCAGTATGGACATTTCAAGAGGGATTGTTCAAATAAGAAAAACAACAAAAGGAAGGAAAAGAGTGAAGCTCACATAGTTGATGAAAAGGGAGAACCTAAGAAGAAGCCAAAATGAGTAGATCCCAAGTATATTTATTATTGAAGGAAGCTCCATATCCATGAGTTTCATTTGCAATTTGTATTTCCTTTATTATAAAGTAGAATTTAAAGTAAGCATGCATAGTTGCATTCTTTAGAAACTGTCATAGTTTTGTAAAACCATGGCATCATAGAAAGAAGCATATGATAGTAGAGGAATTAGAGTCTACATGAACAAATTGATTTGGAAGAAGTCATCTAGCTTACAAGAATGAGGAGATTGGGACCATATTACACATTATATTTCATCCAAGCATTTTATAACATAATATTATAATAAGTCATATTTTGAAAAGGATCACCATGATCCTCCAATAAGAACCATCATCTAAGGAAGGTTCTTGGAATAATCATTATGACTAGTATATTCCATCTAGTGTGGAAACAATACTCTTAAAGGATGTAATAATGCAGATGGTCGAGTTGCATAATGAAAGGAAAAATTTAAGTCTTTGTCCTCTTCAAAAAATAATTCTATCTTCGATAGGTATAAGAAGCAAGCTCGTTCAAGGAATGATGGCTAATTGGTTATATGAAAGAAAAGTTATGCATGTCTTTAGTAACTCTTCTCTAGAAAGTAGAATTCATGTCTACAATAATCTTGCAAGAGAATTTTGTTGTAAGAATATGCTCGGAAGTATTTCATATGATTACTCGATGCTTGAAGTTTACTCTTCCACGAAAGTAAGACCTGACATGATGATATTGATCAACATCAAGTATGGTTTCCTATAAAAACAAAAGAGGGTTAATAATAACAACTCCAAGGAAGAAATCATCACAACTTGTTCCATGAGAAATTTGATTACAAGTGACTAGCATGGAGAAGGATCTTTGGTAAAACATGAAGATAGACCATGTGAAAGGATCTTGATCTCAGAAGTAAGAAGAATCTAAATAGGCTATCATATTGAGGCAATTTTGATATTGATGTCTTGGTTTTGGTTATCTGGTCATTAAATGTTTTGATACCTTGAAGGAAATTGCAGAAAATCATAATGACAATTGAGGAAATAATTTCTACAATTGTTGGTCTTGAAATCAATTCAATGAATACCTGGATTAAGTAGAATGATCTGGTAATCCTTGGAGGATTGTATGTTTAATATGTTTACGTCATATTGGAATTAAGAGGAAGAAATACAAAGAGATAACTTGATGTTCATATGAATGATGAAGATCGCTTTCATGTCTAAAAGGAATCTATGACTAAGCTCTACTATGATTAGCTAAATATAATTCCTCTGTTGATGATAACTAGAGGGAAGTGATATGGGAATGAATCCTATCACGTTTTTTCTCCAATACATTCAAGAAGATGAAAACTCATTTTCATGAGGATACGAAGAAGAGGAGGATCCATGTAGCTACTTGAAGATCTCTATAAACGACTAGTAGTTGATTTATTGATGAAGATACACTAGAAAGATTCAAAATTGAAAGGAAGTAGAAGAATATCCACTATGCTTTAAGAGGGAGTAAGAAGTCTCCTTAAATGTTTGAGAAGGAGCAAGGATCTATTCCCCAATCAAGAGGGAATAAGTATCCCCTCTCTAGGTTGAAATGGAGTGATATTAAAGACAACATATTATCCATGTGTCATGAAATAGACTGGGACTAACAATTGTAAGTCTTAGTGAAGGCGCTAGAAATTAGAATAGAGGATTGGATAAGCATCTAAGATTAATACTCCTTAAGGATATCGAATCCAATATAGGAATTTTTCTTCTTGACTGACACACTTTTAGGATTGGACAGGTATCCAAGACAAGAGTGATCGAAGAGGACCGTTATTCTTTAAGGATTTGGAATCCAAGATAATAGTCCTAAATGGACATACCTAATGAACATATTGATGCAATATGTACTTTGAGATATAGTGTAGTGTCTCACATAATGCCTTCAAGCATTATGCTCTGATATAAATAAATCTTATCAATTTAAGGCCTTACTATGTTGGAATTATTAATTATGATGTCAATGCTTAAATATGTGGTGTCTCACATAAAGCCTCCAATAATTATGCTCTAATAAATAAATAAATAAATTAAAAAAAAAAAAAAAAAAAAAAAAAAAAAAAAAAAAAAAAAAAAAAAAAAAAAAAAAAAAAAACCTTGTCAATTTAAGGCCTTACTATGTTGTAATTATTAATTATGATGTCAATGCTTAAATATGGAATACCAATATCAATATTCTTATGGGAACTCTTCAGTTTCAGAAAAATCCTTGTATCGGTTGTACAATTATGAATACCTCCCTAGTTAAGAGGGAATGCTGGAAAATGTAACTAGTTTCGGTCTTCATAATTTTCATTATACTCATGTCATTATGTATATCTTATATAACAAGCAAAATAAGAAAGAAAATTTATTATTTTCAAGCATGGGTTACATTCTTCGTTTGATTGGTCATATAGGTTAAGCATGTTCTTCATGCTTCTAGGGTTTTTCATGTCATAAGAATAATTTTCATGAGTCAAGAGAGTCAATTTCATGTATATAAGACCCATATGGGAAACTTTTATCATGTAAAAGAATTTATTTTAAGTCTAAAAAATCAAAATAATCCTTCAAGCACAAGTCGACCCTACCAGTAAGAAGTCAGCCTAGAGAGGGATTTTTTGACCTCATGAATTGCATATATATAGAAGGATATTGGACTCACTTGAACACACATCTTCATATTTTTTATATGCAATATAACAATAAGGAAATAGAGAGCGAGGACAATAAAAGACAAGAAGAAGAACCCCAGCGAAGGAAAGAAGTTGAAAACTTAAATTTTCTACTCACACGTGTGAGGATTAGGGTTTTTGTTTTGCTATAGGGGGCCGAGAATTGTAGGGCAAAAATTTTTAAGTCACTACAAGTCTGAATTTTTGAGACTGCGAGACGAAATTTTAGTTTTGAGAAAGTTTGGAAAAGGTTTGACTCTTGTTGACTAGAGTTGACTTTGACTTCTTGGAAGCAAATTGAAGGAGGGTTGACTTGGTTCTTGGAAGAGTTTTGACTTTGGTAGTTGGGTATTTTTATTCTCATTTGATCAGATTCTATAAGAAGAGAAGAGATTCTTTTGGGTTTTCCCCTTGGAGGGGTTTTTCCCTAGCTTGGAGCCTATATTTTGAGTCATTTGTCTTTTATGATCTTTATGGTTTATGCTCTTGATAATTGTTTGATGAAGAGAATTTAATAAAGAACATGAAGAAGCAAATAAATTTCACAAGTAATTATTAAGGATGAGGATAATTGTTTAAATAGTTTCCCTAGTAGATTCTCCAACGTGGTATGAGAGCTAAGGTGAAGAAAGAAAAGGTAGCTTGAAAATCATCTTGTTGACATAAAAAGGGATTGGTTGTCAAGGGGAATCATTTGCAAAAGGGTACAAGGAAAGAAGAAGAAGACCTATTGACCTAGAAGGAATATTACCTCATCATCGTAAGAAGGATCAAGCTCTCATTGAAGGAAGGAACAATACGCTTTTTCTAAAGGCTCTTTAGTACACTCCATCTTCTTGAATGAAAGGAAGCATCAAAAGAATCTAGGGATCATCATCCACTCTTTGAAGTTGTTTGAAGACATTATTGTTGAAGGCATCCTAGAATTTATCATTCTAGGGCATCTTTGAAGGTCTTGAAAACATCAAGATAGTTGGAGACATCATCAGGAAGGGCATTCATTTGACAAGTAAGTACCATTTTGTGCTCCATGTCTCAATCTATAGATCAAATGACTACTTTTTGCAAGGAAATAAGAAAGCTCAATAGGCCAACAAACTTCCTAGCATGGAAGAAGAGGATTGATTTGGTGCTCACTTAAAATTCAGGTCATGGAATATGTTATTGGTGAAGTGACTCAACCAAAGAAAGATAAGACTCAAGAATTAGCAAGATACAGTAAGGGAGAAGTGAGGGTACTAAGGATTCTTATTGAATTCATAAAATATCATCTCAATCCCTTTATTATTGATTTGAAGACATTAAAAGAAATCTATGATTAGTAAAGTATTACTCTATAAGTACATCAGGTCAAAATATATTCTTGAGGAATCAACTATATAGAATAAGTAAGTAAAAGGATGAAGACATGGTAACTTATCTTATGAATATCTCACAAATAAGGAACTAGTTGCAAGGACTCGGGGAAGTTGTTTTCGGTTCAGAAATGACTACTTGTGTATTAAATTCTTTCCCACCTGATTGGAGTAGTTTTACAACCAGTGTCTACTCAAGAAAGGATACTAATCTTTTTATGTACTACGGGCTCAATGTATCTTGGAATAAATTGGGATAAAGGAAAAGGATGACACTGAATAAAATGAAAATTATCAATATTTTATGGTAAAGTCCAAGAATAATAAGAATGGGAAGTTTTGATAGTCCAAGGGAAAACAAGATATGTCTAAGATACAATGGTTTAGATGCAATGAGTACGGACATTTCAAGAGGGATTGTCCAAACAAGAAAAATGAAAAAATGCAGGAAATGAGTAAAGCTCACATAGTTGAAGAAAAAGGAGAACCTAAGAAGAATCCTAAAGGAGTAGATCCCAATGATATTTATTATTGAAGGAATCTCCATCTCCATCAAGTTCATTTGTAATTTGTCTTTCCCTTATTATAAAATAGAAGTTAAACTAAGCATGCATAGTTGCATTCTTGAGAAAAAATTCTTGGTTTTTGTAAAATCATGGCATCAAAGAAAGAAGCATACAATATTAGAGGAATTAGAGTATAAATGATCAAATTTCTTTGGAAGGAATCGTCTAGCTTACAAGAATGAGGATATTGGGACCATATTTCACATTATAGTTCATCCAAGCATTTTATAACATAATGTTAGAAGGAGTCATCTTGCAAAAAAGGATCGTCGGGATTGTCCTACAAGAACCATCATATAGGGAAGGTTCTTGGAAGAAGAATTATGAATAGTGTATTCCATCTAGTGTGGAAACAATACTCTTGAAGGAAGAAGGAATTCAGATTCTCAAGTTTCATCATGAAAGGAAAATTTTAAGTCTTTCTCCGCTTTGGAAAATAATCCTATCTTTGATAGGTATAAGAATAAATCTCGTTCAAGGAAAGATGGCTAGGTTGTTATATGAAAGAAAAGGTATGTGTGTCCTTAGTAACTCTTCTCTAGAAAGTAGAATTCATGTCTACAATAATCTTGCAAGAAAATTTGGTTGTAAGAATATGCTCAGAAGTCTTTCATACGATTACTCGATGCTTGAATTTTGGATCAAGATTCTTCCATGAAAGTAAGACTTCACATTATGATATTTTTCAACACAAAGTATGGTTTCCTGTAAAATGAAAGAGAATTAATACTGAAAACTCCAAGGAAGAATACATCACAACTTGTTCCATGGGCACCTTGATTACAAGACTAGCATGGAGAAGGATCTTTGGTCAAACATGAAGATAGACCATCCGAAAGGATGTTGATCTCAAAAGAAGAATCTGAAGAGGCCATCATATTGAGGTAAATTTGATATTGATGTCTTGGTTTTGGTCACCTGGTCATTATATGTTTTACTACCTAGAAGGAAATTACAGAAAAGCAAAATGGAAGTTGAAGCAAGTATTTCTACAATTGTTGGTCTTGAACTCAATTCAATGAATACCTGGATTGAGTGGAAGGTTTTGGTAATCCTTGAAGGATTGTATGGTCAAAATGTTTACATCATCTTGGAATTAAGAAGTAATAGTACAAAGAGATAAATCTATGTTCATATGAATGATGAAGATCACATTCATGTCTAAAGGGAGATATGGCTAAGCTCTACTTTGATTGGCTAAATATAAGCCCTTTATTCATGATGACTAGAGGACAGTAATATCAAAGGTTGATGGCCCTAATCTTATCACAGTTTGTCTCAAATACATTCAGGAAGATGAAAACTCATTTTCATGAGGATACAAAGAAGAGGATGAGATATGTAGCTACTTGAAAATCTCCATAAAATACTAGTAGTTGATGTACTGATGAAGACACACTAGAAACATTCCCAATTGAAAGGAGGTAAAATAATCTCCACTATGATATAAGAGGGAGTAAGAAGTCTCCTTAAATGTTTGAAAAGGAGCAAGGACCTACTCCCCAATCAAGAGGGAATGAGGATCTCCTCTCTCTATTGAGAAGGAGTGATGTTAAATACATCATATTATCCATGTGTCATGCACTAGATCAGGACGAACATTCATAAGTCTTACTGAAGGTACTAGGAAGGATAATGGAGTATTGGATAAGAATCAAAGATTAATAAAACTTGAGGATATATAATCCAAGATAGGAATTTGTCTTGTTGACTAACACTCTTTGAGGATTGGACAGGTATCCAAGACAAGAGTGATCGAAGAGGACCGTTATTCTTTGAGTATTAGGAATCCAAGATAATAAGAGTCCTAAAAGGACATACCTAGTGAACATTCAGATGGGGTATGTACCTTGAGAGGTATTGTGATGACTCACATAATACCTCCCAGCATTATGCTCTGATATAAATAGATATTGTCAAGTTAAGGCCTTACTATGTTGACAATGTTGGTTATGATGCCAATGATTAAAAACAGCTTACCAATCTGACTCTTCTTATGAGAACTCTTCAGTTTCAGAAAAATTCTTGTACATATTGTACAATTATGAATACCTCCCAAGTTAAGAGGGAGCGTTGGAAAATGTAACTAGTTTTAGACTTCATAATTTTAAATGTACTCATGTCATTATGTATATCTTATGTAACAAGCAAAATGCGAAAGAAAATTTATTATTTTCAAGCATGGGTTTCATGCTTCTTTTGATTGGTCATCTAGGTTAAGCATGTTCTTCATGCTTCTAGGGTTTCTCATTTCATAAGATTAATTTTCATGATTCAAGAGATTCAATGTCATGTATATAATACCCATTTGGGAAATTTGTATCATGTAAAAGAATTTATTTTGAATCAAAAAAACAAAATAAGCCTCCAAGCACAAGTCAGCCCTACCAACAGGATGTTGGCCTAGAGAGGGTATTCAACCTCATGAAATGCATATATAGAGAAGGAGATTTGACTTACTTGAACACACATATTCACAAGTTTGATCTACAAGAGAACAAGAAGTAAAACAAGATCGAGGAGACAATAATACAAGAAGAAGAACCCTAGTGAAGGAAAGAAGTTGAAAACTTAACCTTTTTTTCTCACACGCGTGAGGATTAGGGTTTTGTTCTATTGCAAGGGGCCGAGAGTTATAGGCTAAAATTTCTAAAGTCACTGTAGGTCTGAAGTTCTGAGATTTCAATTTGAAATCTAAGTTTGGATAAATTTTGGAAAAGGTTTAACTCTTATTGACAAAATTTGAATTTGACTTCTTGGAAGGCTTTGAAAGAAGGTTGACTTGGTGCTTGGAGGAGGTTTGACTATGGTCTTTGGGTCTTGTTTTTCTCATTTGACTAGATTTTATAAGAAGAGAAGAGATTATTTTGGGTTTTCCCCTTAGAGGGGTTTTTCCCTGGGTTGGAACCTATATTCTGTGTCCTCTGTCTTTTATGATATTTATGGTTTGTGCTCTTGATAATTATTTGATGAAGAGAATTTAATAAATAACTTGAAGAAGCTAACTAAATTTCACAAGTAATTATTAAGGATAGGGAGAATTGTTTATATTGATGTTGTAGTAGATTCTCCAACAAGGAAGACAGTTATCTCGGTTGGCATTGAAACAATGATTCATATGGCAGTTAGAAAGTGACCATGATCACATGACTGTAATTTATGTGATACTGACTTGAAGACTATGACAGTAACCTTATTGCGTAAAAACAGTGATCTCAGATAAGGTATAAAATTATATAACAAATATGGATGGATGATCTACTATTGGACAATAATAAGATAACAGACATTATGGTAGTGATTTATGTGTATGACAGTGATATGATGACTATGATGTAATTTTATGAGTTGGATTAGCAAATGGAAGTTCACTTACCTCAACTACTAGATAATAAGAAAATAAGTATGCCTATCAGGTCTTGTATTAGTTAGATCCATATCCTTAGAAAGTGTTGAAGGAAGAATTGAATACAAAGATATACTTAGCATAAGTAAGAAATGTATTGGTTAGACTGAAAATTCAGGACTCTTCCATATGGTTGAGGAGCATTACAGATGGGTCGAACACGTGTTGATGTTGATCAACGTCCAATATGGTCTCTTAAAAAATGTAAGAAAGAGTAATGACAATTTCATAGGGAGATAGAAGCACAAAAATGGCTTGAAGGATCTTATAGTTTGCAGTATAAAGATAGACCATACAAAGAGAGAGCCATCAACAATAATTTGACATAAAGAATCCCACACATTGGCTAGAGACTATTGTGAGTTGGAAAAATTGATAATGATGTTTTTCTTGGGATATAGTTTGACTTCGTGGAAGGACACATTGTGAAATCATGTGAGGAAGATTAAATAACAGATGAGACATTTATTTGATGATATTATACCAATAATTGATTAATTCATTTTTAAAACACATGGATTGTGTGGACAACACAAATGATGGCTTGGAAAAACATAAAGGCAAATTTGATGTTTGGAAAATCGAAATGACTTATTGGAGAGTGTATGGTAGAATTTTATCATGAAAGAATGAAGGTAAAAACCCTATCATGAAGATAGATTGTAAAATATTTTGGCTCCATAAGAAGTTTGACTTGTTTACATAATAAGAGCTATATGAATATTGGCATCCAGGGAGGTCAAAGCTTGGTATGATGTGATGTGAGATAGCATCCCTGCAACTACAACTAGATCTCCATGGAAGAACAAGTAATTGATGATTGAGACAAGTTGAGTCTTGTGGTTGTGTCTCCTTGGTTAAGAGGTAGTAAGGATCTCCTCCTTGGTTGAGAGGGAGTGATGATGGATATTGTATTATCCATGTGTCATGAATTACACTAGAAATAATCATCGTAAATATAGTGAAGGCACTAGTAGGGAGAATGGAGGATTGGATAAGCATTTGGGATAGATACTCCTTGAGAATTTCGAATCCAAGATAGGAAGTAGTACTATGGACCAATAATCTTTGAGGATAGGATAGGCTATCCAAGATAAGATAAGTCGAAGAGGATCGATATTCTTTGAGGATTAGGAATCCAAGATAAGAATAGTCTTGTAAGGACATACCTGGCCAACATTCGAATGGGGTATGTGCCTTGAGAGGAAATAGTGGGGGTGTCAAAATGTATGTCTCCTTGCATTGTGCTCTAATCTCATGGAGAGTCATATCTTGTTAGTCAAGGCCTTTCTATATTGCAATTTGAAAATTTTGGTTATGATGTTGATGCTTAATAATGGCTTATCAATCCAAACTCTTCCTATGAGAATATTTCAATTTGAGAGTTTCATTGTATCCTGTCATGTGATTATGAATACCTCCCTAGTTAAGAGGTAGTGTTGGAAAATGTAACTAGGTTTGGTCTTCATTATTATCGTAATTAATAAAATGATTATTTTTGCTAGCATCTTATTTTTCATTCTAGGGTTTATTTATTTTTCAATCATGGGTTTCATGCTCAAGTCAAATTATTATTTTATTTAAGCATGTTCTTCATGCTCATTATTATTTGTATTAGTCAAAGTCAAAGACTTATTTATAGCCTAGAAAAAAAGAAATTTTTTGAAGATGTAATTTGAGTCAAAAATCACCTCAAGATCTCAAGATGGCCCTAACCCTAAAGGAACATCTATTTGAACCCCTCAGGACAATATAAATAGAGGTTGAATTGAGCTCATTTGGGGAGACAAGAAATTTGCATGATTTGTTCTGAATTAAATTAAATTAGAAGATCGAATTCAAAGGAGGTTGAAGTATGAACTTTGCATGTGTAAAGGAAGTTTTTCTTGAGCTTGGATATGTGATATTCCTTCCATGACACATCTCTTGTTGAAAGTTTTTTTTGATGGTGTACATGTTGTTGGTTCTTTTGTTGTTGATGAATTTGTTATGTGGAAGGAGGGTTGACTTGGCATGTTGAGGGTTGGAGTCTTGTCATGGTCATGAGTCTTGGATATATCACTTTGATCTGATTCTATAAGAAGATATTTTTTTGGGTTTTCCCTTTTGTGTGATTATGGCCCTCGCTTGGAGAGCCTAATTTCTTGTATTCTTTTGTTTCTTTATGATCTTTATGTACATTATGGTAATTTCTTGATGAAGAAGAACATAAAATAATAATATGAAGCCAACAAACTCTCACAAGTAATTATCATGAAGGATAAATCTACCCTAATATGAAAACAACATGATTTATCAACACAAAGAACCTCAAAATTTCATTATAACATGAAAGCTTTACATATCCAACATTTTTAAGTTGCCTCTATTAATTAATGAACAGATAAATTTGGTGTCAATTATCACTCCATCTACCGAACCATAACATATCAACACTTTTACAAAGGTTATATTCTACATATTCAATGATATCCTAGTATACATAAGACCCTAGTTATGCCCCTAGTTGTGAAACCACTTATCAATAGTGCCTACATCCATAAGGCCTTAACATATTAGTCTTTTAATAAAAGGTACACTTTTCATTTTCTCCAATATCCAATATATTAACTCTTGGTTATGTCCCTAATCACATGGGTGCTTAAGGTATAACACCTAAGGGGTAAGCACCCTCGACATATTACCGTAGCAATGTTTTATCAAAAATCACAAGTTCTTGGTTTTTCTGATATCCTATCATATTGAAACCCCTGGTCACATCCCCTAGTCAAAAGGGCGCTTAATATTTAGCACTTTAGGGCTAAGCTCCCTCAACATATTTCCATATTGACATTATATCAAAAAAAACAAGCTTGACGAATTTTCGGTACTTCAGTATAAGTTACTTCCAATCATAATGCCTAGTCTCAAAGTGCTTAATTATAGCTCTAAGGGCTTAAGGTTCTCAACACACTAACATATTGGCATGTTAGTTCAAATGCATATTTTTCATTTTTTATTTGTTAATATCCATATATGACTTAGCACTCGATTACAACACTTGATCACAAAATGTGGATGATTATAGTTTCAGGGTGTTAAGGTTGGAGCCATCATAACATCCATATCAAAGCCCTAGAGTACCAAAGGTTTCCATCGCAATACATTTATAGCATTCCCTGGTACTCGATATGCCAATATTTATTATGTGACGAGCTCAAAATAGATAAATTTTGATGACTACTAATAGAAAAAATATGTCTTCATTTGTACACCACAAGTCTAATTTCTACAGTTTTTCCAATGTTAACGAATTTCAGGTGTTTTTAGATATTCCTGTATAAGAGTCCAAAATATGAGGTTCAACCTCTTCTCCCAATAACATTGTTTTGCAATGAAAATTGGTGATAGTTGAATTTTATCTACTCATAGTCCATTATATCAATGCTTTTGGTTATATTAGTATATCCATGTCCTTCGATATCTCGATATATGTTAGCTAGATAGAAAAGTTTCTAACACTCAATAGAAAAGGTACTCGTCCAAAGGAACGAAAAAAGATATTTTTTGCGGATTTCACCATTACACTGATATGAAATCACTTGTATGTGTTGTATTAGCATATAGTATGGTGCCAAGGCATATATGTGCCAAGTTCTAAAAAGGTTGGATTGAAGGGAGTACCTATATAACAATGCTTCGTAAAGGTGTTGTGATGGTATTGTAAGTGCTCAAGAATAGTTTAGAGGCATATGTGGAATCAATGGGGCTATAATATTATAGGTGTCATAAATTACTTAGCTTCGTAAATGCCAAGTCTTGAAAAGTGGGTTGAAGGAAGTGTCTGGCTATATTAAAATTTTATGAAAACATGTAAGTTCATTAGTTAGGACTCAAGGAAGCACTTGGTCATTCAAGAATTATGCTTGATTGGTTAGAATGCAATGCAAGTTAGCAGCTTGATAAAGTGTTGGATTATATAGAAGTATTATGAATTAGTAACATTGGTAAATGGTAGATTTGAATAAGTAGTTTCAAGGAAGCACCTAGTTCAAAGTTATAGGAGAAAATTAAGTGCATAGAGACACAAAATATAGAAAAAGTCAGGAAAGTAGGTTGGACCATCATAAAATAGTCTTCAGATCATATCGTAAAGGCAATTGTTGTCTCATGTAGGTTGGTGTCTACAAAGATGAGAAGGGGATTGATGTCTCCTATATGTTGGTTCCTATGAAGCAACAGAGGGGATTAGTGTCTCGTATAGGTTGGTGTCTATAAAGAAACTGAGGGATTGGTGTCTCCTATGGGTCGGTGCCTACAAATTTTTAAAGTTGAGGGGATTGGTTTCTCTTATAGGTTGGTCCAATAAATTGTTGTAGTAATAGGTTTTTGTCTGCAAAATAACGAGTATATAATAAGTTTTTTATTTTTATCCTAAAAGGGTTTCCACTTATATGTGATGTTTCATGAACTACTTAAGATATTATTGTTTTATTCATAAATGTTTAAATAATTAAGAAATTATATTATACCAATTCACACCCCACTATAAGTTGTAACTTTGAACAATTAATCGTTGCAAACAAATTCTTAATAAAATAGAAAAGATATAATGGAAAACACACAAATTTACACAGATTTTATCTTGGAAGCCCAAACCCAGGAAAACCAACAAAATTTGTTTTTCATTGTATTTTTTGTATAGTATTACAATATAATATGTATTCTATGAAATACATGGACTGCTATCCAACCATAGTTCCATAACCAAAACTATAGAACTATAAGGAAAATCAACATACACCACAAATCACTTTTAACAAAACCATGGGCTGAAAACTATTGATGCAAGCCTAAGAAGCTAAATCTAATATGTAAAGAAGCACCGCAGCCTCGATCATTCCCAAAAGGGGAGGACGTATAACTCCAAAAACCACCATGCTCAAGAATTTTCTTTTATCAATAACCACCCAAACTAAATCAGTCTAACTTTGCATGGGATTATTAACTTACATGATCAAGCCCTCAATTCCTTTAGATGTGATTGTTCACTGTGACTTGGGCTACGGAACCCTAGACCCTAGCATTTTGGAAGCGAGCCCAAATGACTTGGTTTAAAAAGGAGTTGTCTATAATGTGGCTTTTTGGAGATTCCGGTGATGGAATCCGGCGGAAAAAATTGAGGTTAAATCTTGATTTTTAGTAGTTAAAATGGTTTTTTAACTGCATATTTAGATTCAGCACCTTGAAAAACCCCTGAGACCCTTTGATTGTGCAGAAACTAGCCATCAAACTTGCGATTCCAATAAATTGCTGCTGGATTTTGACCTGAAAAACTTGCCGGAAAGACTTTCAAAAAATCTCATTATAGACAAATGCGTTTAAAAATATCTAGAGAGATGAACCCATGATGGGAATATTCCCATCCATTTCAAGCTTCAACCTCTTTCGGTTAACGACCCCATCCACACAAAAAAAAATGTTGCTCATGTACATGCCAACGCTTATGTCTCCCAGGAGACAGAACCTGGGAACATAAAAAAAACCTTTGCCAACAGTTATCCTTGGATCTCATCTATTGTTGTTCCTATTCCTTTGCACCCTGAGACTTTTCGAGGTGGCACACCTTCAAGCTTCTGTGGGACGGATTACCGAGAATATGAAAATTCCTGTTTCCATATTTTGATGATTGGCCTGGCACTTTACAACACCACATCACCCACACTTGTTAATGTTTTGAAAAGTTCTCCATGTCTCTCCACGTCACCCAAACTCTGTCACCCCGGAGTTTTGGAAGTAAATTGGAGTTGGATCTTCTTGGGAATCCTTGTCTATTACTTTTGTTCTCTCGACAGAACTTCTAGTTATGTTCCCTTACTCCAATCAACTGTTGCATTATTATTCAAAGGGAAATGACTAAGTGTTTCCACTACGCTGTGTTTTTTTCCTGCACTCCCTTCTCTTGTTCCGGGAAAGATTTATCTACACTCTGCCTTCTCGGCTCTTAAAAAAATCTCCTCTTCAAAGCACCGCGCCACTACAATATGTCCACATTATGTCGGCCTTGGTTTTTTTATAAAAAGGAAATTAATTCAACAATAAGAAAAAACATGGGAATGGAAGGGAATATGAATTTCAATGGCACAGAAGCTCCTCCACGATCTCGCTCTCTGCTCTTCTATATTAATTCAAACTTTAGATAAAGACATATGTATGGCATCATTCCAAATCCTTGAAGACGAGCCCAACTTAGCGTAAGAAAATAAAAAATTCAACAAACAATTGTTTTTAATGGATTATATATCAAATAAAAGGAATCTTATCCTAACTTCTCTACCAAATCTCACACATAAAGGAACCAACTTCTCAAGAAAAATATTTTGACTTCCTTGGTCATTTTATTTTCATGTATGCCTTTACATCATACTCCCAAGGAACAAAGAATTCATGGGCTTCTTCCCATGATGTATTCAACAGTATTTCCACTTTTCTATAACTATGTGGCATTCATCCAAGTTGCATCAGCTACTGGATGCTCTTTCCACTTGAAAAAATACTTATCGTACTTTGTGCCCTTGGTTTTTTTTATCAACCTCTTAGCCAAAATATTCTCTAGTTGTAATGGTTATGTTGTTTGTAACTTCTTCTACGATCGAATTTGTTGTTCTCCACTATTGTTCGATACTTGTGATGATTCACAGTTGGTGTATATTTGTACAGGTTTTCTACATCAAAAATTAGAGATATACCAATCCCTGGTGGAAACTCAGTTTCATAAGCATTTGTTGAAAATCTCCTAAGGATTTTACATGGACGAATTTTCTTTAATTTCAGTTTATTATATTCTTCCTTAAGAAATATTTGTTTCCTCAAATGTGCTAAACCCAAGTCTCCCACTTCAAAGTTTTGTTCTCTCCTCTTGATACTTGCCCTAGTTTTATATTTGAGGTTGCTTTCTTGTAATTTTTGTTTCACCTACTCATGGATTTCTTGCATAGTTGTAACAAAATCTTCTCTTCATGCACTCCTTTTTTTAACTCTTCCCAAATTTCTAAGCTCATGAAATCCTCTCGAATGCATCTCATACATGATCTAAAAAGTACTATAACCAGTAATTATATTTGGAGCATCTATAAGAAAATTCAATCCTTGGAAAGCACCTAATCCCACTACTTCGGATGGTTTCTAACCAAGCTCCTTAATATATTCCCCAAATTCCTATTAACTACTTCATTCTTCCCATTAGTTTGAGGGTGATAGGATGAATTGAAATTCAATTATATTCCTAAGTTCTTCCATAAAGCCCTCCAAAAATGTCCCAATAATAGGGTGTCTCCATATGAAACAATTATCTTTGGCACTCCATGCAGTCTTACCACTTCTACAAAGCAAAGATCAGCAACATGGATGGCATCAATAGTTTTAAAGCAAGGGATGAAATGAGACAGTTTTTAGAATTTGTCCACTACCACTAAGACTGAATCATTACCATTTTGTGTGTTCAGAAACCCTAATACAAACTCCCTGCTCATGGAATCCCACGGTTTGTTTGGGATTGGAAATTGCGTATACCACCATGTACTTTGACTCTTCCCTTTTGCATGTTGAAAATTATGCAACTATTCATGAATTTCTGCACATCATTCCTCATCTTTGGCCAGAAGTAAAAATGATTCAGTTGCTCATATGTCTTGTCATGTCCAAAATATCCACCCAGACCTTTACTATTATTTTCTTTGATTAAGTTCTCCCACATCGAGCACTTTGGAATGCAAAGCTGATTATTTCTGAAAAATGACCCTTCTTGAACCATACAACCAAGACAAGGACTCGTGTCTTGAATTTTTTGGTTTTTACAAGCTTCGTAGGCTTCTTTGAATTCTATGTCTTCCTCATATAGTTCCTTCATAAAGTCGAACCCCATAACTTGGACTTGACTTACCTACATAATTAAATTCCTTCTACTCAAAGCATCAGCAATTTTGTTATCTTGGTCAGAAATATGTTTCAAAACAAATGTAAAATTTTGCAGGTATCCTATCCATTTGATATGTTTTTCGCTCAATTTCATTTGTTTCATAATATATTGTAGGTCGTGATTATCTGTATACAAAACAAATTCTTTAGACATTAAATAATTCCTCCACTTCTTAAAATCCTGGACTACAGCACATCCTCCTTGACTCATTAAATTTCTCACATAAGTATGATATAGCCTTGTCTTCCTAGCTTAGCACAACACCAATTTCTTCTCCACTTGCATCACATTTCACTTGGTATAGAAACACCAAAACAAGTTGTTATGTAATATTCTTCTTCAACATCTAACTCTCCCTTCTCAACTTTAGCGGGCCATTGGAATGGTTGTTTATCTTTTTTTATACTCTCCACAACTGGAGCACTCATCATGCTAAAAAAAATTATAAACTTCTTGTAAAATTTAGCCAAACCATGAAAGATTCTAACCTCAAAAATATTTTTTGGAAAAATTTAATCAACAAATTCTCTTACCTTCTCGAGGTCCATATTCTATCCATATTTAGATATGACTAAGCCCAAATAAACCATTTTATTCTTCAAGAATGAACACTTCTTTAAATTGATAAGAAATTTCTCTTGTTGAAACTTTTCTAAAACATACCTCAGATGTATTAAGTGTTCTTCTTTGGACTGACTATACACTAGGATATCATCTAAGTGTATAATCACAATTTTCCCTTTTAATTCCTTTAACACCTCATTCATCAATCTCATGAAGGTACTAGGTGTGTTAGACAGTCCAATTGGTATGACCAGCATTCATACAACCCATCATTGGTTTTAAATGTTGTCTTCCACTCATCTCCTTCTCTGATCTTGATCTAATGCTACCCACTCTTTAGATAAATCTTAGAGAAACAACTAGCACCACTTAAACAATCCAATAAATCGCCTATGTGGGGTAAAGGAAATTTGTATTTGATTGTAATTTTATTCAAAGATTTGGATTCCATATAAAATCACTAACCACCATATTTATTAGTGATCAACATTGTCAGCACTACACATAGACTAAATATCTCTCTGATCAGTCCTTTATCTAATAGCTCTCGCACTTGCTTTCTTATCTCTTCATTCTCCTGAGGGGTCATTCTGTATGTGTCCTTGTTTGGTAGACTTTCTCCTAGTATCAATTCAATATGGTGAATTATTCTCCTCGCAGATGGAAACTCATTAAGAAACTCATCTACTACAATATCATTATATTCATCCAACATATTTTGAATTTCAAAAAGGAAAGTTTGTCACAATAGTTGAAGTCAGGATTAATTTAGGTTTACAAACCAAAGCAAAATTTACCTCAGTATTTTCCATCTGATGCAAAAAATCTTTCATGTTGAGAAACAATGCTTTATATTCATTATTCTCTAATATCCCTTCTTCTTGTAATGGCAATAAAGCATGGTTTATGTCATCCTTCTAAAATTTGTAAATGTTCTTCCTCCTATCATGTGTAACACTTCTATCCAATTTCCACAATAGAATGTGGCACACATCCATTGCATGATATCACAAAGGATTTTGTCCTTGTAACTACCTATATACAATTCTATCTCACATTGTTCATTCACCAACAGTTGATGACCCTTTTGAAGCCATGACACCTTATAGGGTATTGGATGCTTCATCCTCTTCAAACTCAATTTCTCCACCACTTCTTTAGATACCAAGTTATTTATGTTGCGACTATCAATCATTACTTTGAAACATTTTCCTTGGACTTTTCAAACAACGTTGAATAAATATTTCCTCTTAGATGGTTCAACAACTTCCTTCTCAAGTTTCAACAATACTTTCTTAAGAAATAAATACTCTCATGTCTCTAGTAAATTCTCTACCTTTTGTATGTTTGGTTCCCCTTCCTTTGTTGGGGCAACAAAAATACTTCTCTATCCTGCCTCTCTGTTCTCTAGACATTTATATGCCATATGTCCAAGATTGCCACATTTGTAGCATCAAATTTTTCTTCCTCTGCCTATTCCTCATCCTCTGGAAAAGAATTTTCAACCTTTAAATTCTCCCTCTTGTTGTTGTTGTGGGCTTGAGCTATTATCTCCTTCTTTTTGTGTTGTCGATATTCCTCCATTTAATTGTTGTACTTTTCCTCTAGCTGTAAATTTTTCCTCTACCAAATTGTTTTCTTGAAAGCTTCTCCTTAGCCTTCAAATCTAGTTGGTATGCTTCTTCCACAATTATGGGATACAACACATTGATCTCATCCTAAATATCCAACTTAAGGCCATTGATGTATCTGGTTGTCTTCTCTGTAGACTCTTCTACATATATAGCCCTTATATTCACCTTGTAAAATTATTATATATATTATGTCACAGACATTAACCTATGCATGAGATTTTTCCTCTGTTTGAATAAAGTAATTAGATAATCCTTTGGCAAAAAATTGCCTCTGAGATTCCCGACCATTAAGTCCAAGCTCTTGATATTTTTCTTTTTCTTCCTTCTCCTCTCAACTTGAACACCATCCCACATAGAGTTGTGTGTCATTTTAATTTGGTGACAACAAATTTAACTTTCTTCTCCTTGTCCATCTCCTCATACTCAATGAGCTTATCCATTTCTATAATCCAGTCTATAATCTCATA
This sequence comes from Pinus taeda, assembly GCA_000404065.3. Taxonomy (NCBI): domain Eukaryota; kingdom Viridiplantae; phylum Streptophyta; class Pinopsida; order Pinales; family Pinaceae; genus Pinus; species Pinus taeda. The sequence continues at coordinate 49,079 of APFE030358080.1, read as the reverse complement.
TGGATTCATGTTTCCAGTATAGGTGGATATTTCATGCTTAGGCTTTGAAATAAATCCTAAAATTGTTTTTAATAATTTAACCTTTGCAGACTCCTCAACTACTTCTCCTTCTAAAGATTATTCTTCTTCCTTGCTCACATCTTCAGCTTCAAGATCTCTCTATATACCAATTTCATGGCTTCCATTCTCTCTTCCAACCGCTACATAGCTCACATCACTTCAACATTGGTTACAGGCCTTTGTCCTCTCTGTCCTCCTCTTCCAACTCGTCCAACTCTGTGATCCATCTTTGTTCTTAGAGAAAATACAAAATCTGCTTTCATAACAAGTTGATGCAAGCTTTAGAAGCTAAATCTAATATGTTAAAAACCATTGTAGCCTCGATCAGTCCTAAAATGGGAGGAATTATAGCTCCAAAACCCATCGGGTTCAAGCCTTGTCTTTTATCAATAGCCACCAAAACCAAAACGGTCTGACTCTACATAGTCTTATTAACTTATGCACTCAAAACCTCAATGCATTTAGTATCAACCACCATGTGGCTGTTCGTTGTGACCTAGCCCCAAAACTCCAGACCCTAAAATTTTGGAAGCGAGCACAATTTACTTGGTTCAAAAATATCCAAGGAGACAAAACTTGAGACGGGAATGTCCCCGTCAATTCCAAGATTTGGTCCATGTTGATTTATGATCCCAGCCCCAAAAAATTTTGTTGCATGTGTACATGCCAGCCCTTATGTCTCCCAAGAGACAAAACCTAGGAAACGGGAAAAAAAATTTCCAACAATCGTCCTCGGCTCCCATCTATTTCCATCGTCGTTCTTTTGGACCCAGATACTTTTGAGGTGCCACACCTTTGATATTCTGGGGCACAAAACCCAAGGAATGGGAAGATTGCCATTTTCGTCTTTTGATGATCGACCTGGCACTTTACAACACCATGTCACCTGCACTTGTTAAGGTTTCGACACATCCTCCATGTTTCTCCATGTCAACCAGCCTCCACATCACCCAAGCATTTTGGAAGTCAATTCGAGTTGGAACTTCTGGGGAATATTCTTTAGGGAATCTCCATCTATTGACTTTGTTCTCTCGACATAGATTCTAGTTATGTTCCCCTGCTTCTGTCAAGTGTTGCACCATTATTCAAAGGGAAACGGTTAAGGGTTTACATTGTGTTATGCTTTGTTCTTGCGCTCTCTTCTCTTGTTCTAGCCAAGAGTTATCTACACTCTCCTGTTGGATATTCAAAAAGGATCATATTCAAAAGACTCCTCCTCTTCAGAGCGCCACACCCTTGCACTCATGTCCACATTATGTCGGCCTTGATTTGTTTATATAAAGGAAATTAATTCAACAATAAGAAAAAACACAAGAATGGTAGGGAATTCGAATTTCAATGGTACAAAAACTCCTCCACAATATTGTTGTCTTCTCTACTTTATTAATTCAAACCTTAGATAAATACATACATATGGCATTGTTCCATATCCTTGAAGACAGGATCGGACGAGCCCAACTTAGCATAAGAAAATAGAAATTTCAACAAACAACTATTTTAATGGATTACATAGGAAAAATCTATATATATAATAATATAAATATATATAATTTTCCTATGTAATCCATTAAAATAGTTGTTTGTTGAAATTTCTATTTTCTCATGCTAACTTATATAATCCTAACTTCTCTACCAAAATCTACACATTGAGGAACCAACTCCTCTAGTAAAATATTTTTACCTCCTTGGTCATTTGATTTTAACGGATTCCCCTGCATCAACTACCAAAAAATGTATGCAAAAAATTGCCCAAAAAAAATTCTGGGGTGTTTCCCTGAAGGAGCCACCCAATATACCTTATTTTTCATGGTGTATATAAGTCATGCAAAGAATATAAGATAGCCCCCCATCCCCCAACCCTCCTCTCAGTATAACTTTGAATCCAACAAAAAAAAATCTGAATTCAAAATAAAAAATTACTCAAGGTAAATTCAAAACAAAAAGTGAAAAATGTGAACTCAAAATAGAAATTGAATTTACATGGAAAATGTGAATATAAAATAATAATAAAAATAAATTAATGGGAAAAAAGGTAAATTCAAAATAATAAATGAAATTATGTGAAAAAATGTGTATTAAAAATAAAAAAGTGAACTTATGTAAAGAAGTTAAAAAGTGAATTGGTGGTTTCATATTCATAGTATTTTCTCATTGTATTTGAAAAAGTGAAATAAAAAGAGAACTAGCACAACCACACTAATAAATGTGATGTATATATGTTGAAAGCATTATTTTCCATCTCAATCAATATTTGTATGAAACCAGTTAACATAATTTAATATTATTTACCTACCATTTAAATTCAATACATATTCGCATATCATCATATATTTAAAATTTGATATGCATTCCCATGGACATCGTTATCTTATTTTATTTTAGCCTTAAACGTTCATAGAAAAAGAAATGTTAGATACAATATGAATGTAGCTTTCGAAAATGAATTGGAGTATTTCATCAAGGCAAAAGGACTTAGTGAAAATATACTTTTTGGACCTCTCCATCATACGATATTAAAACTATGAATTTGTAATGAAAACATGAATTTTCAATGGAAAATATATTGTACTACTAATACCTTACATATTGTTACCAGGAATAGTGTCCACTCGGATGCTGTTATTCCCACTAAGACTGGTAGCTATCTTAGAAACAAACAAGTAAAGTCTACTTTTGTTTTCCTTTATGAAAAT
>APFE030358080.1:1382-30022 GCA_000404065.3 Pinus taeda | reverse complement strand
TGAACCTGTGCCATCTGTCAGATCTGATCATGCATATCAATAAGAAGAGTCAGCCAATAAATGCCTTAAGATAGGTACACCGTTTTTCTTTATCTGCCCTGCGTAGCCACGCACTTCATCTTTTGCTCCCCTGCGCACACCCGCAGAGATCGTTCTTCTGTACTGCGTACATACGCAGACAGTCTTCAACTACAGTGCGTACCCACGCACCTGTGCCATCAGTAGACCGCGTACCTCACGCACATTTTCTTCCATCGTGTCGCGTACTTCTATGAAAGTCCGCAGGGAATCCTCCTATCACGCCGCGTACCTTCGATCTTGCTACGCACCTGTTCTTCAGTTACTTTGCGTACTTACGCATGTGCTCCTTTTCTAAGCCACGTATCGCCGCACAGGGTCTGTGCCTTCACTTGTGTACCTCCGCTCTGGGTCTTATACTCTGCTGCCTAAGCCCGCACTTTCTTTGTGTATCACCTACGTACTTCTGTTTAGGGCCGAATAATAGTCCTCCTTTGTGTCACTGACAGTCAGATTTCCAGATCTGATCTTGTGCTCAAGAAATCATACTTCATAGATCTATTTCATTTTCCCTACTGCCTTTCTTCAAACAATCATATATGCGATTGTGCAGTATCCAACTCGTGTATATATGCAACTTCCCTTTATGGAGTTTTCATATGATATCCAGGACATTGAAGTTTTGTACTTTCATCTCCCTTTGAATCTGGTATGTATGTACGTTTTGTTGTGCTTCCTTTCTCTGACTGTACTTCCTTTTTCCTCCATATCTTCAAGCATGATGATGTCATTTTCTCCTTTTGATATGGTGCCCACACTTTGTTCCTACATTCTTTAGCTATATGTCCAAGCTTGTTACATGCATAACATCTTACATGTTTCATATTCCTCCTGTAGCAATCATTAGCTTTGTGACCAAAAATATTGCAAGAAAAGCAATATCCATAAAAGTACCTTGATTGAGATGACCTTTCTGCATAATGATCTTGAACCCTTCTTCTTCTACATCTAGCTACAACATGTCCAGATTATGACATACATAAATTAACATATTCATAGACGAGTAAAGATTTCCTTGAGGAATCTCTTTCCTTGGTTGATGATGAAATGATCTTTCATTTCTTCTTTGATCACTTTAATTTCTCTTAGATTTCATCGGTGCTCTCGCATTGCTCAGCCGCTAATATGTCTAATCCAGGATTCGCTACAACTGTCGCTTCTCTCTACAACTCACTGCATCGTCTCTACCCAATCAGTCAGTTCCTGCTACTCCACATCAGGGTTCCTGTAGCAAGGTCTCATCCAAGAGGTTGGGTACCTCAAGGATCCTGCCCCTCCTCCTTGGGATGATCACTCTATCTTGCCCCACCTCCTACCTAGAGGTATGGCTACATGTGATCCCTCTACCCACCTGGCTCGAAGTTTTCTCCTACTGGAGGTCACTGCATGAGTAAATGTCTCTACTCGATCCCCACTCAGCTCCCCCTGTTGTGGCTGCTCCACAACCTCCTGAAGCTGCTGCACAAATCGTGGATCCTCCACCATTGTCTGAGACTTCTTCTGGCTCTGCATGTTGAGAGATAATATACCGTCCCTCTCAACCACCAAGTCTCCATCAGTTGCCTTGCTGCTCAAGGCTTTGCATGCATCTTGAACCTCAAGAGCATACAGGTTCTTGACCCGTGAACCAATCTGCTTCATGCCTTTTGCACCGGAATGAGAAGCTTTCTTGTTCTTCCCATTCTTTGCTTTGGCATCCAAAGTGAAATTTTCTTCATCAGATGCCTTTGATGAAGACCTGTCCCTGGTATTTCGCCTGATCTCCTCTTGCACAAGATCCGACCAAAGTCTCTCCCATCGTGGAAATTTCTCCTAACCATTGACAGAGTCTTGATAGGAATGCCAACTCTTCGGAAGACCAAGGAGAGCTAATCTCACGAAGTCCTCATCAACAACAGTTAGCCCCACACATCCCAGCTCATCCTGGCATTGGGTGAACTTCATGAGATACTAGGGCATACTGTCTCCATTCTCACACTTTATGTTTCTGAGTTTATCCTTGAGCACCAACTTCCTCTGGTAGCTCTTGCTTTGGAATAGATCTGTCAACACTTTCCACATCAAATATGGAGAAGCCTTTCCATGAAGGCTGGACACAATGTGATCCCTCACGCCCTTCAACAGAATCCTTCGACACTTGGCTATCTTCTTTTTCCAATCCCTGACTTGAGCAACATCAGTAGGTTTTGGGACATCCGCATCTATGAACTCCTTCAACCCATTATCATCTAACACTGCCTCCATCCTGTCCTTCCATGCACTATAGTTCAAGCTGCCTTCAAGTGCATACTCCAATCACAATCCATTGAAAGGCATTTCAACTTTGACACCAAGAAAACACTGCTGCAAATTCAAATTCCACCAACTCAGAACTCAACTGCTTCTGATCTAAAATTCGTGAGAACGAAGTATTTCTTGTACAGAGATCGACTGTATTGGCATTCACCGAATATCTCACCTTCCAAAAGAAAGATGAATCTAGAGGCTACTTGGCCCGATTACAGACTCTGCTTGAAGAAATAAAACGTAGTCACTTCCTGAATAATAGATCTGATGATCAATCCTCACTTTGATATCCTGTAGAAATCTCTTCTACAAATCAACCAGCTCTGATACCATGTAGAAATTTTGAATAATATGACACTTATTCACAGAGATTATCCTGATTATACACTATTTTCATAATCATGCATAATACATAACCTCTTCTACGTTGATCATCAATTCTGCAGTATTAAGAAACAATCGCATGCATACATTGAACCATCAATCACACATATCAACACAGTATGTACCTGGGGAAAGAATAAAGCTGAAAACCCCCAATGTTATATATATTATATAGATTGAGAACATGTAACAATACATAGTACAATACTCCTCACAAGTACTTAGCACTATCTCCACCTGTTACACACAAACTAGCTCAGATCTGAATCAATCACTGGCTCAAATCTCCTCCGTTGCTTGCCTGCCTCCACTGTGAAATCCTGCATAGAGAATACTGAGAATGGCTGATCCATTCACGTGTTTCCCTTGTGTAACACTATGCAATCCTCATTGGCAACTCAATCCCACTGATTGTGCAAATCACATGCACAACTATAGTCAGAACTAACAATTGTCTTGCCCTTTCACTTATCTCTAACACCTGTCTCCACTGAACTGTCCATGCACTGATTTAACTGATGTATTCTTCAGTTGCTTTATTATTTCATAATTAGTAAATTAATTAATAACTAATTCACATCACTCAACATTAGTCTATTTTCCAGTTAGACTAACTACAACTAGTTCAACTAAGTCAAACTGAACACAACTCCATCAACTCTTGATCCAACTCCACAAAACTCAATCACTGAAGTCCTAACCGAATTCCTCCATGTAATAGCTCAATTTAACCCATAGGAACCACGTATTTCCTTCATGAAATTGCATGTGCCACATCTGTAGCTCGAACTAAAGTGCTGCAAGAGGATAAGATAATGTTTATAGTCCAAATATTATTAAGAGCTAATAATATTCGGTTGTTCTATTTTTAGCCTGGCAGTCTAAAAATAGACTTCGCCCATATGTCTAAAAATATAATTCCATCTATTTTTACTAACATGACCAATCATCCACAAATAGTATCCTGCAACTCATAGACCATGATCCATATGTCTAAAAATAGACTGTGCGCCAAAAATAGCTTGCGGGACCACTTAGTGAAGGCGACTTCTTTTCACTAAGCTCCACCATATTGTTGCATTTTCAACACTAAAGATCAACCTTTAGGGCATTAGGCTTTGAGTGAAGGTACTAGCTCTGATACCAATTGTTGGAAATACTGAGAAGGGGGGTGAATCAGTATTTCTTTTTCCGACTAGTGTTTTACTAGTTAAAACATTTATATTCAGAACACAAGATGAACAAAAAAAATAAATTATTTTATTAATATAATATCTGCAGTAAAATAGATACAATATATAAATGGTTGCAATCAGTTTCCAAGCACAAACTTGGACTTTGGTGAGGCTTCAACCTCCAGAGCTCCAACTCTATTTCGCCAAGGTTCCAATCTTGGACTTAGGAGCACCAACTCCCAAGGACTTCAATCCTTCCATTTCCTGAGACACCGGACACAAGGACACATGTCCTTCCGACTTCTGAGGCATCAACCCCAAGTACTCCAATCCTTCTTACTTTTGGGGCACCAGCCCCAAGGACTCTGATCCTTCCTACTTCTAAGGCACAAGCCCCAAAGACTCCAATCCTTCTTGCTTCTGAGGCACTAGCCCCAAAGCATTCTGACCCAATATTGTCAAGGCACATTTGATAGTTATTTTATGCTATCAGAACTCTTCATTACTGAGTTCTATATATTTATAGCTTCACTATAGTCTCCATGCTACAGCATCAATGAAAACCAATCTTCTTGTGAAAGAGTTTTTACAACTCTTCTTCCTGCCCATGCAGAGTCTCCAATAGCCTTTGTGTTCTTCACCCAGATTTAGTCAGTCTATTGTTAGCTACACTATGGTTTGTATAAAGAACAACTTTTTGTTCAAGCATCTGTTCTAATGTCATAGTGAATGCTTCATCATGACTACTTCTCGGCTGGCTACTTCTCCCTTCAAACAATGGTAGACAAAAAAGTTTATTCACTACATCACAGATTTATTCTTCATGCTCCATTGCATACCTAATTTATTCATCATAGGTCTGAGTCTTTCACAGGGTGATACGATCAATAGAGATTCTCATCCTTTGAGTGCCTCCTTTCCTGTTGGTCCTTCAGCCCTTTCCCGTACTACTGGACTGTCACTCTCTTCTGTTGGACCCTCTGCTACTACCTCTATTTTCTCCAACTATTTCAACAACACAACAACCTTCAGTCACACCTCATGTTCTTTATTTTCCTATTTTTTCTTCATTCCTCGTGCCTCTATCTATCAGTCTCTTCTCTTCGCTGTCCCTTTGGTTTCCTCCTTGGTCACTGTAGATTCCTCTGCCTCGCTTGATCCTTCATCTCCCCTTCTTGGTCGTTGTGGCTTCCTTTGCACTATTCAAGTTCGCTTATACTCCAGGAACTTGTAAATTCATAAGAGAGGTGAAAAAGAGAACATAGAGAAATGATGTTCCCTATTACACCGTAACAATGTTCATTTTTCCAATCATTATGGACATACACAGGGTTTTTCAATTTAATAGAGATGTTATATCCCAATTGCAATCTCAATTTCCATGATTCATCCCATTGAACTAATGTTCAGCCTTCTTAACCATCAGAACTGTTATCATAAGCCTCTTGGCCTAAAAACCCCGCACAAGCAAAATATTCAATTACATTGGAAATATGAGCAAAATAGGCAAAAAGACTAAAGGGTGGACTTTAAGAGATATTACACCCACATCTATATTGTATCGGGTCCATAGTGAAGTTGCAATCAGTGCTGGTAAGAGGACAAGGCTTTGTGTATCATTGCGATGGGCGGATGCGATACATTATTAACCCATAGCATAATGTTGCATCTTGTCCGCATGTATATGTATCGCATTCAGGGGTTGCCCTTGGCGGAGGGCCCATGCAATATCGTTAATTTCTATTGACGATTGCAATGGGCCGCTTAACATGTTGTGACTCCACCCTTGAAGTGCCGATGAGATATATGTTCACAGTCGCAAATCGCAAGGTCCAGGTCTAGACCTTAATATAGACCACTCACTTATAGTGATGCAATATTATTTTCCGGACCCGATACGACTCAACACTCTCGTGTATAAAGTTTCAAGTCCACTTTCCACCTCCGATAGTGTATTTGTAATACAACCAAGTCTTCCGCCTTTGATAGTGTAATGGCATATCATATTTGCTGATAGTGTATTTGCCATATATGCATAGTTTTTGGCTGCCAATAGTGTTAATGCATCCTTTTCTCCTCCAATGGCTAACGATAGTGTAATTGCATGCATATAAGCTCTATGATGGCTTTGTTTTTCTCTCTGCTTCCTCCGTTTGCTCTGTTTCGGTATTCTCCTCTCTTCCTCTATTCTCCTTTTATCGGTATTCCTTTGGATTCTAAACCTTTGGCATATATTACTTCTCCTGTAGTTCCGATATCTCCCGGTTGTGTAATTTGCTTCCTCTAATGGCTCTTTTTTGGCATATATATATGTATAGTATAAATATATATAATATATATATATATATATTAATATATATAATAATATATATATATAATAATAATATAGTCTCCTCCATTTGCTCTGTGTTCCTCCTCTTACTCCTATGTGGCTCCTCTGTCTTGGCAATGTCTTTCAAGGCCCTTCTTTGATACCTTCATACTCTTCATTTTCCGATATGCCTCTCTTGCTCTAATATTCTACAATATGCTTTGATATGCCTCCTTTGTTAACTCCTCCATTAACAGACTCTTTCTTATGGCTTGGCTATCTTGATGGCCTTGCTCCTGTCTCTTCATGGATGTACTCTGCTTCCCCTTGGCTTCATATTATCATCTTGTATCTAGAATATTGCCATATTGACATCACTGACAACCTAGGACAACCCCTAAAATTATAATCCATTATCATAATTCATAATACCATAACCCCTTTACTCAGAGTTTACCTTCATTTCAAAACAAAACAATAGGGAGGCTCAAAATTTCAAAAGTTTTGAAACTGCATTTATTCACTCTCCATTTTCCCGCTTTGAAAGGCTTCAATAGGTGACAGGGTAGAAGGTTGAAAGCTTGCAAGGGGTCAAAAGCTAGTGTTTGGAACTTAGGTGGAAAGAGGTCATTGCATGACTACTGCGAAAATTGAGAACAACCATTTTGGAGGTCTAAAAGGATGGAGGGAAGCACTCATAGGGTGCTACATCATCACTGGGTCATCTCAAGCACATCTACACACCACCGTTGCATAGAACCATCTGCAACCATATCAGTCATGAAGGTTTTCTACACTCTCCTATGAATTTGTTGTGAAACTAATTGTTTTGGTCATCACTTTCAAAAGTGGTTTCTGACCAAATGGAAAATAATTTAGAAAAAATGAAAGATGATGTTTTCCAATAATAGGCTAGATAACAAAAAACTCCTTCCGTTTCTTCATAGGTGTTATGGTTTTGGAGATATGCAACACTATTGGAGGCTTATTCCTCAAAAAATAAAATTTTGCATTTTCCTCCTTTTTCAGTCATTCTGTTTTGGTGTGCTTTCCAAATATATGGAAGTAAATTTTTCTAAACTAAAATACATTTATGTCAAAAAAGGGCCAAATAACAAAATCCTCTCTCATTTTTTGGACACGGATCACGGTTTGGGAGTTACATGTGTCACTTGGAGACCCATTTTCCATAATTTCTTGTTGACATAATTCTGATTATTTTTTTTAAATTTGATTTGTAAATTTGAATTTTGGTAGGTTGGAAGTATGTTGGGTGCTATGAGGATGAACGATATTTTTTACTAGTCACTATAATTATTTTGGAGAAAGAGCTTCTAATACAACTTCAGACTCTTTTTTTGTTGCACAAATGGTTAGCAGTTAGTTGGGAGGTCTGCAAAGGATAAAGATGATATCTCAGAGGTTCTGCACCGACATAAAATGTTATCAAACGAACTCACAAAAAGATAGAAAAGATAGTAGAACAACTTAAAATTTAGCCTCTTCAAGGGGGCAACCTCCTTTACATTACAGAAATGAACAATTCTTCGATGATACAAATGAAAAGACTTCCTTTCCATCTATAGGGGTCTAAGGGGTCATAATATAATTAGAGTCAACATAACAATAATAATCTAAGGGCACAATAATAACAATAGTGGGCTTCTATGGGGCACAATAGTAATAGTATCGGGACTACATGGGTACAACAATATAATAAGGGGGTTGTACTAATAACAATAAGGAATTACACTAATAGTATAGGGGCCTAACATGCCCCTCTCCTTCAAAAAGTGTTGTCCTCAACGCTTGAGTAGTTCTTGATGCTTCTATATAAAATTATTGTCCTTCCATGTGGAATCTTCAGTGGGTAAGTTCTTCCACTTCATGAGATACTCTGAAATTAATCGATTTCGTAGCTATCGGGGTTTTGTTTCTGTGACTTCTCCAGGTTCCAATATGATTTTTCCATCCTCTTCAAGTTCTAGCAATATTGTTTAAATTGGGATATTCTGCAACTTTTGAATGGATAATAGAAATAGCACAAAGCAATGCTTCCACATCCTCATCCTTTCTTGAGAGTGCATCTGCAACAAAGTTTTGCTTCGCTTTTCTATAGATGATGTCAAAGTCATAACCCAACATATTTGTGACCCATTTTTCTGTTCTTCTAAAGATAATAGTTGTTCTAAAAATTATTTAAGACTATCATGAACCATTTTTACCTTGAAGTGTCTTCCAATTCGGTAAGGTCGCCATTTCTTAAGTGCAAGAAGTATTGCCAACATTTCCTTCTCATAAATTGCTTTCTTGAGATGTAGCAGTAAAAATACCCAATCACCTACATCAAAACATTTTTCACTATGATGTTGATCACCTATTGTTTCATTTGATTTTGCACCAAAGTGGTGTTATCCTTTAAAAGTTGGAGAACTTGTTGTTGATGCTTGATGTGATCTTTCACTGCTTGAACCTTTTTCTTCTTGATATGTCCTTCTAACTTGAGAGTTTGAGGAGTGGTAATTTCTTCCAATGCTTTACAACATATGGTCGGATTCATTTCTTGATGCTCAATGTGATCTTTCACTTCTTGAACATTTTTTTCTTGGTATGTCCTTCTATATAGATAGTATGAGGAGTGGTAATTCTGGCCAATGCATTACAAGATGTGGTTGGATTCATTTCTTCTTTCTTCATGTGATCTTTCACTTCTTGAACCTTTTTCTTCTTGATATGTCCTTCTATCTTGAGAGTTTTAGGAGTGGTAATTCTTTTCAATGCTTTACAAGATATGGTCAGATTCATTTCTTCTTCCTCTAGGGTTGGGTCTTGGCATATATCCTCTTCTTTTGATTTTTCTTGATCCTTTTCTTCCTCGTCTTCATACTCTATGTAAAATAATTTATTCTCAGCATACTTGTGACCTTTAGTGCATTTGCTATCACAATTGTAACAAAGACCTTTTTCTCTTTTTTCTTCCAATTGTTGTGGTGTAACCCTTGTAGGTTGTGGAAAGCTAGGAGAAACAACACTTCCATCTTTATAGTTGTGAGGGGTAGAATTCATTGTTTCCATAATTTTGCTTTCCACATTGTAACAAAGTCATTTTTCAGTTTTTTCTTCCAATTGTTGTGGTGTTGCTCTAAAGAAGGTGTTGCTCTTTGTATTATCATAATGTGCTATAATTTCCTCTGTGAAAATTGACCATGTAACAAGTTTTTTACGAGAACAAAGCCTTTTATACCATAAAAATTGATCTTGTTCTAAATATGAAGATGCAATACATACCTTTTGTAATAGTGGTACACCATGTAGATCAAAAAATTTCTCCATCTGTGGTATCCAATTTACCGGATCCTTGCCATCAAACTTCCTCATCATGCTTTTTTTTTATTTTAGGAGCTCAATCTTGGAAGGACTGTAACTTTGTAATTGTAGATATTTAAGTTTTGCAATTTTGACCTACAGTATCCCTCTGCATCCTCTTTCCAATGCGACCAATCTGATCGAATTGAGATTCTCCAAGAAAGAGTTATGCACAATCTCCTAAGATGACCTGATTATATACCTTTTCAAAAGAACGAACTTGTATGAAGTTCCACGTGTCACTATTTTTCCCTTCGGGTCTAAAAAATATATACACGAAACTACAGTCCATCCTCTTTCTGTAACTACTTACGAAATTGCAATTTGATGCTCAAAACACAAGTTATAATGATTTTCGCAAGGTCACCTATTTAGAATGTAATTCAAGAGTCTGTAAAAGACCAACTTCCTCAGATCATATCTCTGCAAATATAGTGCGAAAATCTCTGGAATTCAGACCTGAGGCTTAGTGCAATTTCATATCAAATGGGAATTTTTTTCGGTTCTGAAACGTCACAAAAAACGTTATACAGAAAATTCCATGATGACCTATTTGGAGCAGCGAAACCCTATAATCCAAAGCTCTGATGCCAAATTTTATGAAACCAACTCACAAAAAGATAGAAAAGATATTTGAACACCTTAGAATTCAACCTCTTCGAGGGGACAACCTTCTTTACATTACACAAATGAAAAATTCTTAGATGATACAAATAAAAAGACATCCTTTCTATATATAGGTGTTTACGGGGTCATAATATAATCAAAGCCGACATGAAAATAATAATCTAATGGCATAATAATAACAATAGTGGGCTTCTATGGGGCACAATAGTAACAATATGGGGACTACATGGGTACAACAATATAATAAGGGGGTTGTACTAATAACAATAAGGGGTTACACTAGAAGTATAGGGGCCTAACACAAAACCATTTCAAGCATACACATTAGCTTGATTTTGTCCAAGATTATCTACAACCATATCAATCTTGAAAACCTACTGCACCCTATTGCACAACTATATCAGTTAGGCCTATTTTTTCATATTGGTATTTTGGGACCTTCTAGAGGTATGTTAGTGAGTGGATAGGTGTGGATAGGCATAGACATGTTAGTGTAATTGATAAGCCTGGACATGTTGTTTCTAAATTTTTTTAAGCTTTAAAACAACGATGTTTCCAAAATTATGATAGCTTCTATATTGTAGGTTTTTTCTTTTCTATAAATACATTGTATCAAGCCTGTTTTACCCTTATGTACTGAATTGGACTAGCTTGAGTCTTAATTTCGAATTCCTCTTTGTATTTAATGATGTAAGAATATGAAAAAGAGGTTGGTCAGAGTGTGAGAAAAAGACTTGTGTTCTATACCTTTTAATAAAAGATTTAGTGAATGAAATAAGGACGAAGTGACTTTTTGTAGGAATTCAAGTCTTACTCCTTTATGGTGATGTGATTTTTTATTTTGTTCATTACCTTTTGTTATTTCCATTCATGAATGTCTTACTTCATGTTTAGCTAAGAAAAAGTTGATTTCAGAATTCAATGTTTAGTTGCTTTGTCATGGATTTCTAAGAATTTTAATGTTTATTCCTCAGTAAACATCTAAAATTCCCCCCTGGTGAGGTTCTTTAGGTGTTATTAAGTACACTATTCCTCTGCTCTCCCTCCTACAACAAATTTTTCTTTAAACACTATAAGATTGTCTATCTGACTCTTGTTGCGAGAGATCTTCATTGTCCCATTTATTCGCTAGAAAAATTAGTTGAGAGTGACTCCATGCCCAATGGATTTTGTCTCGCACCTATCATCAAACCTTTAAAACAAAGTCATTTCTTTGTGTCTTTAAGAACTAACCTAAAATCTGAAAAACTCAGTTATCTAATTGACTGAAAAATCCTATAGAGAGAGCCCTCTGTAGAGTTGGAAGGTTTAGGTTCCAATTCCATGAGTGGTTTGTTGCTACCCCTATCATCCTTATTTCAGCATAGACGTAATTATAGGGTGCTAAAATTCTGCCATTGTTGTTGGGGAATGAAAGGATCCATCTTCCTCAGGAAAGATCTTCAAAGTTTCAGATTTGATTATTGATGGTGGACATTAGTTAGACACATGAAGGCTAAACAATTCACCTGGCGAATCCATCAAGTTTCAACTTGATCTAAAGACTCCACTGGAAACAGGATCAAGAAATCGGGGTTTTACTAATGACTTCGTTGGTCAAATATGAATACACAATCTAGAAGGCATGCTCCCATGAATCAAGATCACATTCCATGATTTCCAAAACACATGCCTTTTAAAGATTGGAAATCATATTTTCCAAAGTTCAAATATCAGAGTGGTGATATGTTGCTTTACATCTTATCAAATTTCATATGCATTCACAGAGGCTTAAAGTTTAATGGCATGAATATTATCTCATGAATATGTTCATCACTACTCTAGAAGGAAATGAAAGGTCATGGTATGAAAAATTACCAGTTTCTAGTTTATGTTCTTTAAAGAATTTCCATATAGTATTCTTTCAAACTTTAGAGAATCTTATCCATCTTTATTACTAGTTCAATATTGTTGTGGACATTTTGAGAGTTTCATTGAAAATTTGGAAAGATTGTATGAACATAATGAGTTCATGGATGACAAAATATTAGAGACCCTTCCTCAAAATCCTTTTCATTGCCAAGAAGAAATGGTAGCCTCTCTCTTGAATGAAAATGAAACCGAGCGGGATTTTAATGATGACAGTCATGTTCCATCACATGAATTTGATGAAATTTTGAAGCAATCTTGTCATTCTTTTTGTGATCAAAAGTATGATAATTATTTTAAGCAATACAAGGAAATCGTAAATGAGGAGAAAAATTTCCATGATATTCAGGTGGATTCCCAGTAGGAAATAATTTTTTCCTTAGCTGAAGATGAAACTAATTAGGAATTTTATGTAAATGTTCATGTTCATTCTCTTGAGGTTGTTAAATTAATACAACATGTTTGTTCTCTTTAGCTTGATGAACATATTTAGCAGTTTTCAAATGCCCATGAAAGGGATAATGACAGTAGATCAACTTGTTCTTCATGTAGTTCATTTTATCAGTTTTCATTTCATGAAAAAAATTACCTAGAGTTGCAAGGAAATAATGAAGAAGAGTAGGTTGTTCTAGACCCCGTGGATGTAGACATTTTTTTAATTCAAGATGTGGTTTCCTCCATTTAATATTTGAAATAACATACAAACCTTGTCTATAATATGGATGATAGGAAATAAAAAATTGTTTCATTACAATTTCAGAAGGATCAATCGAATGAAGGACTTCGGGATCTCAAAGACCCTTTTTCCAATTTGTTGTAGTCGTCAAGGAAGATGGAAGTTCTTGTATTTATGGATTCTGATTATTAGTTTCAGTTAAATTTTGTGTTGCTAATTGTAAACATTTTCTTTATATTTGACAAAAATTAAAGCAAATTCCAGTCATCAAGTCATTTGCATTCATGGTTGCACTGGATGTTTAACTTCACTTGATCAAGCATCTTGTGGATTCGATAGAGTGAGTAGGTGTGTAAATAAGCTCATCCCTCATAGCATATCTTTTAGTAGTGTGAATTTCCAATAGTTTTTCTTGGTAGTTTGGTATTATTTTTCACTACTACAGGTGTGGGTGGCCATCATTGGAACATGAAGCCCAAAGTGAAGGCACTAATATCCTGGTGATTTATTTCCATATGTAAGGTAACAATCAAGTCATTCATAGTCATTTGAGTCTTTTTAGTTTTGATTCCATTGCCCAATGGTTAGGCTACCAGTCTGTGGTGTTCTTGACACCTCACTAGGAGGTTTCCATCCCCATTATAAACAATTTTAGGTTCCTAGGGTCTAGGGATCAAAGTGTCTTTGCCTCTTTCTATTCATTTTGGGGGTTTATATGTCTGTTTAGAATATGAATCACTCATGTCATAGTCTAAGAAGTCATTTTCTAAGGTCACATGCAAGTTTTCCATGTCATAAAGGGGTCTTTAAATACAAAATCAAATTTTAGATGGTTGAAAGTCCATAATAGGGTCATAAGGTCATATTTCCAAATATGTACTCATGATGAGAAAAAGATTCACTAAGAGTTAAAGGGGTATTTTCATTGAGGGCTTATTTATCACAAGTCAAAACCATGATAGTCATTTAGAAGTTTTATTGGTCTCTTAGTGGTGTCTATTATATCCTCATCGTGTTACCATTCCTGTGTCATGACTCCCCTTCACCATTCACAATTCATGATTCACCTTTATGTACCGCCCCCCCCCTTTCACCATCTTATACTACCCCCATTCACCATTTATCATCATGTAACCACTAAATTCACACTTCATCATCCTGCCATTACCCCCCCCCCCCCCCCCACCCACCCACAAAATCAATGATCATCATATAATTCATGATACCATAACCCCTTTACTTAAACTTCACCTTCATGACAAAACAAAACAATAAGGAGGCACAAAATTTCATTTTTTTTCAAAATTCCCTAATTCACTCTCCATTTGTAGCCCATGCTTTGAGATGATTTGGTTGGTTGCAGGGCAGAAGGTTGAAAGCTTGCAAAGGGTCAAAAGCTAGTGTTTGGAGCTCAGGTGGAAAGAGGTCGATGTGCAACCATTGCGGAAACTGAGAACAACCATTTTGGAGGTCTGCAAGCATGGAGGGAAGCACTCGGAGGGTTCTTCATCATCACCAGGTCATATCAAGCAAATATAAACACTCATCCTTGCACAAAACCATATGAAACCATATCAACAATGAAGGTTTGCTACACTCTGCTACAAATTTGCTGCGAAACTGACATTTTTTACCATCATTTTAAAAACAGTTTTCTAACCAAATGGAAAATAATTTCAAAACAATAAAAGTGGTTTTCTTGAAGGACATAAAAAATAGAAAAAATCTCCTTCCATTTCTACATAGGTGTTATGGATTTACATATATGCAATGATCTTGGAGGGCTATTTTCAAAAAATAAAATTTAGCGTTTTCCTACTGTTTTAGTCATTGTGTTTTGGCACACTTTTATAACAAATGGAAGTGATTTTTTCAAAACTAAAAGAGGTTTATGTATAACATGGACCAAAGAAAAATAATTTCTTTCATTTTGTGTACAGGTATCATAGTTCAGGAGTTACAAGTGTCCCTTGGAGACCATTTCCCACAATTTATTGTTGACAGAATTCTGAATATTTTTTTATTGAAATTCAATTTGTAAACTAGAATTTTGGTAGGTTGGAATTATGTTGGGTTATATAAGGATGAACTATATGTTAGAATGGTCACTACAATTAGTTTGGAGAAGGAGCTCCTAATACAACTCCAGAATCTTTTTTTGTTGTGCAAGTGTTGCGCAAATGGTAAGAAGTCAGTTGGAAGGTCTACAAAGGTTAAAGATGGTATCTCAAAGGTTCTACACCAGCACAACTCCATTTCAATCATACCCATTATCTCATTTTTTCCAAGATGATCTGCAACCATGTCAAACTTGAAAGCCTGTTACAACAACTGCACAACTATATCAGTCAGGCCTATTTTTGCATATTGTTTTTTTGGGACCTTCTAGAAGTATGTTAGTGATTGGATAGGTGTTTATAGGCATAGATAAGTTAGTTTAATTGATAATTTTGGACGTGTTGCTTCTAAATTTTTATAAGCTTTAAAAGAGCGATGTTTCCAAAATTATGATAGCTTCGATATGGTAGGTTTCTTATTTTCTACAAATACATTGTCTCGAGCCTGTTTTACTCCTATGCAGTGAATTCAACTATCTTGAGTGGTAATTTTGAATTCCTCTTTGTATTTAAACATGTAAGAATATGAAAAATGGGTTGGTCAGAGTGTGAGAAAAAGGACTTGTGTTATGTACATTTTGATAAAAAAATTAGTGAATGAAATAAGGATGAAGTGACTTGTTGTGGGAATTCAAGTGGCAATCGTCTATGGTGATGTGATTTCCTATTTTCTTCATTACCTTATGTTATTTTGGTTCATGGATGTCTTACTTCATGTTCAGTAAAGAAAAAGTGTATTTCATGTTTAGTAAAGAAAAAGTTTATTTCAGAATTCACTCTTTAGGTGCTTTATCATTGCGTGCTAAGCATTTTAATGTTTATTCCTCAATAAACATCTGAAATTCACCCTCAGAGAGGTGCTTTACGTGTTGTTAAGTTCACTATTCCTCTTCTTCACCACCTACAAAGAAAAATTCTTTAAACACTATATGGCTGTCTATCTTGCTCCTATTGAAAGAGATGTTCATTATCCCATTTATTCATTGAAAAAATTAGTTGAGAGTGACTCCATGCCCCATTTATTTCATCTTACACCTACCATCAAACCATTAAAACAAATTTATTTTCTCTGTGTACTTGATAAATAGCCTAAAATTTTAAACAGTTGGTTATCTAATTGACTGAAAAATCCTATCGAGAGAGCTCTCTCTCGAGTTGGAAGGGCTAGGTTCGAATTCTGCAAGTGGTTTGTGGCTACCCCTATGATCCTTCTTTTAGACTCGAGGTAATTACAGGGTGATAACAACTTCTTTAGTGACCATTTTAGTTTCTTCTTCCTCCTCCCTGAGCACTTCAACTAATAGGACCTCATCTGATGGGCTATTGTTAGTAGCGTCAATCTAAAAGAATTTTTTTTTCTTTCATTTTTGGCCTACTGAATATTTTTCATCACAATAGTAACATAGTCCTTTTCTTCTCCAGTTGACCATTTCAATGAGTGACACCTTCTAAACCTTAAGTTTTTCGGTGTGGACACTCGTAAGGTTGGGACATTCCTTTGACGGAAATGGCGAACGAATAAATTAAGCATTAATAGTGGCTTATACATCTATAGTTTTGTGGCAAGCATCCAACTAATTAGCAGGTTGATTCATTTGAACACATGCCTAGATGGCTTCCTTGAGGCCATTGACGAAACATTCCATATAAAATAGATCCACTAGGCCCTTGGTCTGGATACCTAGTTTTTAAAATGTCGTGATGAATTCTCGTATTATACCAGTTTGTTTGAGCTTACTGAGGAAACCTAGAAAGTGAGATTCCTTATCAAAATATGCACAAATGGCTTTAGATAACATACTCTAAGTTGGATTTCCTGTGTAGCATTTTTTATGCCATTTCCACCACTTCCAATGTCCTTGGTCAAAGTAAAGAGCTCCCACATGTAGATTGGCTTTGTCATCCAAAATATTATTGAGTTGGAAATATTGTTCCATTTGTGCCACCAAAACTATAGGGATAGAACCATCAAATTGTGAATGTCAATCTTAGTCATCTTATTGCTAGAATATTGGGGCCCCTCATGGAAATGATGATACCTCTCATATCGATGGTGGCTATATTCTCCTTCCATGTGGGAATCGATAGTGTTCCCCTCCCTCATGGGGTCTTTAACAATGGTGTACTATTATATGGCTTCTAGGGCCTTTGCAACTACATCTTGGACCATGGTTGTGAGGCATTCTTCTAGTTTTGTTACTCTTTTATCAAGATTTCCCGTAGATTGAGCCATCATAACTATCATACAATTTCTCGGGTCACAATTTTGGTTTACTTAAAATTAGTATGGCTAAAACGGGTAAGACAAGGAGTTTGTTGATGTAGGTCACTTGAAAGAACTTCTAATATAATTGGGACCACTTAACAAATGGAGGCTTACTAGCGAATTGTATGATTATGATCAGCTTGTCGTCTTGAATCTTGTGGGATAGGTTTCTTACAAGTGGACTTTTGGGTCCACTAGATTCTTTTTTCCTTTTTTACATTATTTAGTCTGATAGGATTATTACTCCCAGTTGATGAATACTGTGGCAGTCAAAATCCAAAAATATCAATAAAGTGAAATGTGTAGGAATTTGGTAGTTCCAACTGATTAATACTATGGCAGCAGAAACCCCAACTTTTCGATACTACGAAATGTGTAGGAATTTGGTTGTCCCATCTAATCAATACTGTGACGATAGAAACCCTAACTATTTGATACTGCAAAATGTGTTGAACAATGTCAGGAAGTGAGGGAAATATGGCAGTAAGGAGTATCATGTAAAAATTAGGTTGTATATTTGAAACTATTCATGAAGTTTTAATCAAAATCATAAGACACAAACCTACACTACTTTGTGGACATTAATTCACAATTTATAACAAAAATCTCAGGCATGCAAGAAGTAATAACACACATGAAACAAGTATTTTTATCTAGAGAAATAAATATACTAAAAACTCCAATCCCTACTTGCAATAATCAAATGAATAGATATGTATTACAATTTCTTTGATCAATTGAGCTCATCTTACAAATGCACAACCTCTCTCTGCTTAATGAAGACCTCTGACCCAAACTTAGTCAAATTTTTTCCTTGTCTTGAGATCCTATTTCATTTCATTGTTCCTTGAGGAATTAGACCCTATTATTTTACAAATTCCCTCAATTGATTTTCACAATTCCTTTAGGTTGATCATCTGACTACATGCAACACTTGTACACTCAAGACTAGTCTACAATTGATGTTACACTACCTTTGAATCTCCACCTCAACTGGGTAACTCGAATTCTCCTCATGCACTAGCTATTTTGGGTTCATTTATCAGTTAACTCGATTATCACTGAGTTTGAGTAAAGTCCCACTGCACAACTTAACCCTCCACTAGTTCTTTTAACAATTGGAACTAGTTTAACTCAAAAAAAAAAAAAAACCTGAGATAATTGATCTTGATTGCTACAAATTAGCAATCACACATGCAGAACTGAACTCTAACTCCTCCAACTTGAATTTGCTAGAAAATTGGGTGACATAAGCCATGTCACACAAGTTAACATCATCCAAGTGTCTGCTAGTGTGGAAAATTGAATTTTCTCAATTTAAACAAGGAAAAATCAAATTGAGAATTTCTTGCTGAAAATTTTCAATGCTCCCTCTCAGCAAGAAAGGGATTATGGGAGGAGTCTTCAGTGAAAATCACATCATATTTTATTTCTTCATGCGTTTCGGACCCACAAGTGTGGTTCATCGTCAAGACAAGTTGAAGAACCAGGTCATAGTTGCATGTTAAGATTAATTGGATCTAGTAATAGGATTATGGTTCTTGTTAATAAAATTTAAAATTTTACTTTTTACAATAATAAATATAACATACTAACCACCAAAAATAAATTAATGAACTATTTACATACCTAGTTTTAACTAAAAATCCTATTAACTGAATGTTGCTCTACCTTAATGTAACAACTATAACAAACCAACATAACATTTTTAATTATTTTCTGCCCATTAAGTAATTTTTTACCTTATTACTTATTAACTTATCTCTCTCTCTCTCTCTCTCTCTCTCTCTATCTCTCTATATATATATATATATATATATATATAGATATAGAATATATTTATTTATATATAGAATATATTTATTATTAAGTAGTTATAAATTATTAATGGACCAATGTAGTGGAATTCCATTTAGTTAGTTTGGGGTCTTTATTTAACAAAATTAATAGGTTATCTATTTAAAGATATTTCTTATTATTTTCAATTAAATATTATATAATATCCCTTATATTAACTTGATAACTATTGATCAATTTAATTAAAAGGCCTATTAATAGATTATTATTTCATACTCTAGCATTTGGTATTAAATAAAAATTAATTAAATAATTATTTTTCCTCTCCCTATTTCTCTCTATTTAACATGCAACTATGCTCTAGTTCTTCAACTCGTCTTGACAATGAACAACACTCGTGGGTTCAAAACATGTCAACAAATAAAATATGATGCGATTTTCACTGAAGGCTCCTCTCATAAACCTGATATGGATCATAGAAGCCTCAATTCAAGAAATGGATTGTCAACCACCCCTATCCTACGCCTGTGGAACTCGAACTTTCCTCTTCACAAGGCCTTTTTCAAAATATCATCATCTTATTCCTCTGTCAGAATGTACTACAACAACATTATCTGCCTCTACACACAGTCGCATAAATGGTGATACCGAATATCTATATGCTTGGATTGATCGTGGAAAAAAGGATTTTTAGAGAGATTGATGTAACTCTGACTATCATAGTAGATTAAAATTGGATCCATTATTTGACTAAACAATAGAACAAGTATCTTTCTCATCCAATTTTCCTCACATGCTACTTGACTAGCATCCATGTATCCAACTTCTACTGAGCTAAGTTCCATAGATATTTCTAGCCTTTTGTACCAGGAAACCGTTGTGGACCCAACATTGAAAGTTCCATCATATGTACTCTTTTGGTCTGATGGACTTCTTGCCCAATATGCATTTTTTAAACCACATAGTTTCACTCCCTCTATCCGTCTGTACCTTAGTCTAAACTGTTTAGTACCTCTGCAATATTGTAGAACATGCTTAGATTCCCTCCAAAATAATTTGGTTGGCTTACCCATAACTTGGCTCAGCTTGTTTACTGCATAGGACATATTTCGTCATGTGTTGAAAATATATATTAGATAACTCACCAACATATGGTAAACAATAACATCCACTTCCTCACCTGAAGTGGCATCCTATTTCCTCTAATTGGTTAGTAGAGATGTCTCCATGGGTTTGAAACTATCCATGTGGAACCTCTAAAGTTTCTCATTGGCATACTTTCCCTCAGATACAAATAGTTCCCCATCACCTTGCTATACTTCCAATCTGAGTAAGTAGTGCATGAGGACCATTTCCTTCATTTCAAACTCTCCTGTAAGGTCCTATTTGCAATATATGATTAGCTTCAAAATCAAGTCATCAACATATAAGACAATAATTAAAAATTTTCCTTCTACCAATATATGATAGAGGTTTTCATCTTCTTCACTTTTCGTGAAACCCAAACGAGTGAGATAGCTATCAATCCTGGTGTACCAAGCATGGGGTTCTTTCTTGAGACCATACAATTCTCGCTTGAATCCACACATATAAGACTCCCTGTCAAAAGTCTTGAATCCTTTAGGTTGCT
This sequence comes from Pinus taeda, assembly GCA_000404065.3. Taxonomy (NCBI): domain Eukaryota; kingdom Viridiplantae; phylum Streptophyta; class Pinopsida; order Pinales; family Pinaceae; genus Pinus; species Pinus taeda. The sequence goes on along the minus strand of APFE030358080.1, from coordinate 9,401 downwards.
CGATGTACACCTCCTCGTTAATAAGTCCATTGAGGAATGATGTTTTTACATCCATCTAATGGATATTACACCCCATTTGTGAAGCTAAATCAAGAACTGATCTAATATATGAGTACATTACTACACGAGAAAAAGTATCCTCATAGTTGATCCCCTCAACTTGATAGTACCCCTTGGCCACAAATCTAGCCTTTTACTTTTCTATTCTTTCGTTTACTAGATGCTTTACCTTGAAGATCCATCTCAAACCAACAAATTATTTGTCTACTCATCTTGGAACCACTTCCCAAACACTTTTCTTTACAACAGATTCATATTCCTCCACCATTTCATCAACCCACATAGGTTTCTCTATTGCATCATCGAGATAGGATGGATCATTCTCTACAAACTCAGTGATTAGAGACATGTAGCTAGTTTACTAATATGGTGACCTTCTCTGACTGCACTGATTTGAAGGATCACCCACAATCCCCCTCACATCCTGCAAATTCTCTCAAATTCATTTTTCCTTTTCCTACCTTCTATAAATGGTTATGCTTGAGTGGCTATCTCCAATCTATCCTTCTCAACTTGTGGCTGCTCCACAACTTCTTGAGGTTCCTCCTTTGGAGCTAAAAGAAACTCTTCTGGTGGGATCTGAAACTCCTTCTTAAGAGAGTATAACATGGATTTATATTCGTCAAATTTTACATCCCTCCGCACAACTGACATTCTGAGGGATGACAAGTACACACAATAGTTGTGGGGAGTTTCTTTGTAAACCACAAATACTCCCAATTCTGCTATCGACTCTAGCTTCTTCCTTGATTCTTTGGATACATGGCAGTAAACACAGGCTCCAAAAATCCTTTAATGCGACACATCATGCTTTCTCCTAGAGAAAACCTCCTCCGATGTAATCTTGCAAAGAATCTAATGAGGAATCTAGTTTTGTAAATAGATTTTTGTGTTGCGTGCCTCTGTCCATAAATGCAGATGTAGGCCTTGATCATGCAACATCGCACTCACTCCTCGAACAATGCTACAGTTATTTCTCTCAACCACCGCATTTTGTTGTGGTTGTGGGGTGTTGTCAACTCTCATCGAGTGCCTTATTTTTCACAAAAGTTTTTAAATTCATTCAACACATACTCACCTCCATTATCGCTTCTAAGATACTTCACCTTATTGCTTGTTTCTTTCTCAACTAGTGCTTTGAATTCTACGAACTTGTAGAATTTCTCATCCTTGTTCCGCATGAAGAAGATTTAACACTTTCATTAAAATTCATCAATAAAAAATGACAAAATATTTGTGCCTAGTAGTGAAGCTTTTCGAGAAATGTCCATAGACATCAAAGTGGATCCTTTCAAGGATTGCATGTGTTTTTCTGTCCTGTTCATGGAATGTGGTTTTTGTGTACTTCTCTAAAGTACATTCTTTGCATACATCCTCTTGCTCAAGTTCTACTTTCGAGGAGCTCGTGGTTATTTGTTGCATGATATTCAAGGCACCATGATGCAAATGTCCAATTCTTCTTTGCTAAATTTCACTAACATCGTGGCTCTACACCTTCTTTGCCTTTGTGCTCAATGCAACACAATCCTCCAAATCTTGCTTGTATAGGTTCTTCACATGAACCTTGATCTACTTCATATGTTATGTGGTGATGTCTCTCATGAATTCCTTTCCTCTGTTGAAGATCACATCATAACCATGGTCTTCCAAAACTACAGCAGAGATGAGATTTTTCTTTAGGCCCAAAATGAGCAGAACATCCTTGAGCCTAACGGGGGAGCCCAACTCCCTCTGAAAGGTGACCATACCAATCTCAGTCACACTATACCTTCTAGTGTCCCCCATATCAATGTGAAAATGAAAATATTTGTCCTCTAGGTTATTGAAAAATCTATATTTCCCATCATGTATAACGATGCACGTAAGTCTAAGTACCACATGCTCCCCATCATTGTATTGGGCATGCATGCAATGATGGTAAAGTCAACATCAAGCTATGAATCCAAAGCTTCACCTAATTCTCCTCGTGAGGTATTCTTTCTTTCCTTCTTGTGTGGACACTTCATGGCATAGTACTTGAATTCATGACAATGGAAGCATTCAATTTTTGAGAAATATTTCTTCTTGCCCCCTTGATTGGATTCTGGTTTGGATTGGGATTTCTTCCCTTTTCCATTCTTTGTATTTCCATCCAATGCGAACTTTTCTTCATCCTCATCCTTAGATGAAGTCCCATCTCTGGTATTCCACATGATTTACTCATGTACTAAATCAGACCATAAGCGCTCCAAACTCAGTAGTTTCTCCCTCCCATTCACTGGATCTTGATAGCTCTGTCATATGTTGGGAAGGACCAAAAGGGATAGGGTTACCAAGTCTTATTCAAGAACATTAACACGACCCTGCTAAGTTCATCACAACACTGTGTAAACTTGCTCAAATACTATGAAATTGTGTCATTCTTCTACATCATGATACTTCAAAGTTTATCCTTGAGCACCATATTCTTATGCTCACTAGTATTCTTGAGAAATTTAGTGCTTTCTACATTGCAAATTAAGTTTCTTTTCTATGGATATTCAAGACAATATGATCCCGTACTCCCTCCAAGATTATTATCCTCGCCTTGCCAAGATATTTCTTCCATTAAGCAAGGTTATTGGCATCTGATGCTTGAGGTTTTGCAACATATTTCTTGATATATTATAGAAACCCATTGTAATCCAATACTACCTCCATGTGGTCCTTCCATGCAAAAAATTAATGGTGCCTTCCAAGGCATACTCTAGACTTAATCCATTGAAGGAAATCTTCTTAGCTCTAAATAAATCCTGCTACACTGATCTTCAAATTCAAACCTCTAAGAAATAATTTGAATTTCTTTCTCTAAAGTGAATCCATCTCTGATACCACGAGGAAATTAGTTTGTATATTTACAAGTTCTCATGAATTTTTATTCAAAATCACAAGACACAAACCTACACTACTTCTCTGCAGACATTAATTCACAATTTAGAACAAAAATCTCATACAAGCAAGAAGAAATAACACACATGCAACAAGTATTTTTATATGGGGAAATGAATCTGCTTAACTCCCCAATGCATACTTGCATTAATCCAATGAATAGAGATGTATTACAATTTCTTTTCTCAACTGAACTCACCCTACAAGTGCACAACCTATCTCTTTGCTCACTGAAGGCCTTTCACCCACACTTAGTCAAAATTTTTCCTCATCTTGAGATCCTATTTCCTTGCATTGTTGCTTGATGAATTATCCCCTAATTTCAAAAATTAATTCAATTGAATTGTTCAATTCCTTCAGGTTGATCATATGACTCCATGCAACAATTGTACACTCAAGACTAGTCTACAACTAATGTTACATTACCTTGGAATCTCCACCTCAACTGGGTAACTTGAATTCTCTACATGAACTAGCTATTTTGTGTTGATTGATCAGTTAACTGGATGATCACTGAATTTGACTGAAGTCCCATTGCACAACTTCACCCTCCCCTAGCTCCTCCAATATTTGGAACTAGTTTAATTGAAAACAACCTAAGATAACTGACCTTGATGGATAGAAATTAGAAATCACACATGCAGAACTAAAATCTAACTCCTCCAACTCAAATTTAATAAGTAAACTAGGTGAAAAAAACCATGTCACAAATGTGAACATCATCCAAGTTTTTTGCTACTGTGGAAATTTAAATTTTCTCAATTTAAACAAGGAAAAATCAAATTGAGAATTTCTTGCTACAATTTTCAACATATTAGGTGTTATAAATCACAATATATGGTGGGGCTCCAATAGTAGTATTTGGTCTGATATTTTAGAGCACCAACTAAGGAGGATCAACTATGCCCTTAGTCATACTACCTGTTGGTGAGGTAAATCCCCTCTACGGATAGAGGTGATCCCTACTAGCCCAACAGGGGTCTAGCAACAATCGAACAATGCTACACTGCAGATTCCTAGTTGTAATTAACAAGTGGGTGAGAGTAACCTACTTGGATTCCAACGCTTGTTTGTCGAAGAGACACTCCTCTCGCTCCTTCGCTCTAGCCGATCACAATTCCCCGCTATCCTCGCGGACGAACACCTGCACAAGCAAAAGAGAGAAAACACAAGCGTAAAATCTACTAACAACAACTATGTATCGGTCAAGAAGGATACAATTTACATCAATCATTCATTGGACAAATGGAAATGGAACCATAAGAGTAGTCATCTATCTTTATTAACAAAAAATAGAGTAAGGTACAACCAAGGTCCTGACGCTGAGTCCTTCCCTAGAGGGTCCAGCCAGCATATCTTTCAAGCATTCACCTTTGGAGCAAATCTCCCAAGTCAAAAGGTCTCTCTCTCACATACAAGGCAACAAGCTTATGACCTTTCTCAAGCTCAAAGCAATCCTCACACAACACACTAGATGCCTACAGAAAGCAGCACTAAAATGCACTCAGAATTCCTCAATCAAAGTCTATATGTTCCAAACTATCTCACTAGCTGCTCATGGGCAATGGAGGAGGCTTATAAAGAGAAGGAGTCTCCATGAATAGGTAAGGGATGAGCTTTCCACCAAGATAAGTGGGTGGTCAGTCGAACAGACATGCCAGAGAAAGGATGGCGACCTCAACAATGCTAACAACCAGTTCTGGAGGGATCTGGAAGCCTGGTTGTTAGAACAAATTCGCCCAAACAGGATCAGCGCGGAAAACCCATGAACTGTCGCGCTGACATCGCAAACCGATGTAGAAGAGGTCTGGTCAGTGTGAAAAGGACAAACGGAGGGAGCACTGTTCGTTCAAATGGGACCAGCACGGAAAAGACGTGTTCTTCCGTGCTGGCAGCGCAACAACAACACTAGCCTCCGCCTGTCAGTGCGGTTATTTTATTAACAGACGCGATGATCCATTTAACTTAGGCAAAGAGGGTTTTTCAGCCATTTTGAGGAGCATGAGTATGGGTGAATGTGGTTCATGGCACCGTAGGGAGACTGACATGATGGCAGTGACATTTTACTGTGTAACAGATGCCCCCTAAAGCATGAAGCCCGAGAGAGTGGGAGGGGTGAAATGCTTTACAAGACTGCTGGACTGGAACACCACTGGAGAGAAACTGCAGGCGGATACAATTGATATTTCAATTACATGTAGTCTAGGCATGGGCGCAGCCATCCAAAAGACATATGAAAACAAGGTCTATGGTGTGGACGCAGCCACCCAGCTGAGAAGACCATAATGATAAGAGGTATGGTCGCAGCCATCCATCAATGAGTCATGTAATGATGTCCCACAAAAACGCAACCTGGTCCACAATGGACTAGAACCAGGGTCTTGCGCTCCATCCGAATCCAAACAAAGTAAAAGTTCAAACATGTGAATAGATGTGTCGAAGTCGAACATGCTTGAACATCGTCTGATTACCAGCCAATGATGAAAGCCGTTAACAGATGCGAGAGGGGCCACCAATGATGACGATGGTCCTCAAGGTACTATAGGTACAATCCACGGCATGTGAATGAATGAACCGATGTCGAACACCCGCGGAATCATCCGATCGGAGGCCAATGATGAAGACCTCGCGTCGAACATGAAAGACCTGCCATTAAGGCATGCAGGCCCCAAGGTACCTGAAGGGAGTCTCTAGGTCACTCCTGGATAATGAGAAGAAGTCGACAGGAAGTGATCTTTATCAAAGGTGGGCCATAGTGGTTCCCACATCATCGACGCGAGACGGGTAGAGACAAGTTCGTTTTGCGTGAAATATCAGAGGGTGGGTTATACTTGCAGAGGCCAACTTCTCTTGAACATATCGGCGACACCACAACGGATTTGGCAGTATTTGGGGGTCAAATGATCAGAGGTCGTAACGGAAGGACAATGAGCAGATGAGTGGCCAAATAGGATAACCCAAACCCATGGAGGGAAAAGTGAAGCGAGATGAGATGTCCCCACCCAGACACGAATGCAAACAGTGCCATGTTCAAGAGCGACATACTGTCGATGACGACGATTATGGTTCCTTTATTTTCCCCACCATTTCTGGCGAGTACCCCGATTATTTTTGGATGACAAGCTTGACGGGGATAGCATATGCTTGGAGAGAGTCATTGTGATGGAGCCCGATGTCATTTAGTTTTAACGAGTCTGACAAAGGAAAAACTCGGCGTCTTTTCATGTTTAGAGAGTTTGAAAAGACAGCTGAAAAGGAAACTCCAGGGGAGGGCTTTTTCGTACAGTTGTGTCTCTCAAGCCCGAAAAAGTATAAAATGATGCTCGAAAGAACCGCCCGATCATTACGACCGAGGAGTACTTTTCATAAATAGTGATATCGACCTGAAAAAGTAAAAAGGTGGTCGGGATCACGTCGTTTTAGAACTGATAACGAGCGCGAAACGACAAACGCCCGGCAATCTTTGTTATTTTAAACAGCCGAAAAAGAGCTTTAAAACGACCGCCTCTCGTTCCTTTTAGACGAGCTGAGAGGGGGCTCGGCAATCTTTTCTTGTTTTGTGTCGGAAAAGAGCTTAATGACGACATTTTTGGGACCAAATGCATAGGAATCCACCGCGACCATGTTGGTTCCAAGGACCTGCACATGACAAATACCCGCATAAACCTGTTCGATACTTCGAAAAATCACAATAAAATATGCATCAAGGCATAATTTAGCACATCTAGATGAGTTTATGGCAAAACTATAGTAAAAACCCACATTTACAAGGAAATTTGACCAAATTGGGAAATTTTACTATAAATAGGAGGTTTGTAAAACCATTTTTACCATTTTACCATTGGAGCTCTGGAGGACGTTAAATTACTACAAAGTTGATGGAGCCGATTCTCCCCCATCTGGACGCTGATTTCTGAACCGTTTGTTCCAGGTAGGTCCCTCTTGCCTTGCCCTGCATTTTGATTATGTTTTTTCCTGTTTTGACCGTAAGATTTGGCCATTTGGCCAAAATCTTTGCGCGTTGGAGCGCTCTCGGTCAGCGCGGTTTTCCCTATCGGGTCCGCGCTGATCGGGCTTTCCAACACGTAGCCCAATCTGGGTCAATGCAGAAAAGACGTGTCCTTCCGCGCTGACCCAGTGAAAAATACATGGGGCGGCCATTTCCAGTGCGGCTATTTTAGAAACAGTCGCGCTGGCGCCGAGAGATATGAAATTTTAAAATTTAAACATTTTCTTCCACATGCAAGCTTCTAAATGGGTCTTGGGTGCTTTTGCAGGACACAATGGCCTTTACCTGGCAGGAGAGGGACCATGATAATGAGGATATGGCTGCCTTGGCTGATGCTGGATGCCGCAATGCCATGCGGGCATGCGGTTTGATGAAATTCTTCCGCACTCCGAGACTAAGAGCTCAGCCAGACCTGTTGGAGCTGTTGATCAGGGCCTGGAACCCAGTGGATGGGAAATTCACCATCCGAGGCCGAGATATCGAGTTCGACTCGAATGACATATATTTTTTGACTGGGTTGTCACGCCGAGGACCGGTGCCCATTCTGGAGGGGCAGCGCCCTAGCGGCGAGACGCTAGACCGATTGATGACTCGTGTCTGCCCACAGGCGGTTAAGACACGGAGTGGGAAGTGTAGTATCCCATCGGTGGGTGTCGGCGAGCGTGCTGACATAGTTCTCCGCACCATCCTCTTTCTGGTTACGCGGGCAGCGGGGAGCTTGGCGAACCATGAGGCCTCAAAGGCCAATTTCTTACTTGCTCTAGATTGCCTAGAGCACACGATCTTCAACTGGGCGGTTGCTGTGACGAACAGCATGAAGAGGCAACTGAACAACTGTCGACGTGGAGAGTCGAAGCAGTTCGGTTACGGTTCTCTTCTGCTTCCGCTGATGTTCAAGCGGGTGCCGGCCTTGCGGTTGCAGACTATGGTGTTAGACCCGCCACGCAATGCGCGGGAGACGAGGACCACCAGGTGGGCCCGAGTCATGCCTCGCGGAGGTGGTGGACGATCAGTGTCCTGGGGTCTTTGTTTCAGAGAGTGGC
>APFE030358079.1:6044-34752 GCA_000404065.3 Pinus taeda | reverse complement strand
ATATTTAATCAATCACCTCTCAGATTGCTGTTACCAGAACATGATATCAGACATCAGACATTACTTCAAAACCCAGATCACAGTAATGATAGACATGTACAGCTAAATAGATCTCAAGAGAGGTACGCAGCTTCACCCATATAACAGCTGCGTATAAGTACGCACTGTATCCAACTTCATCCCTGCGTACGTGTGCACTGTGTCTCACAGTCTTCCTGCGTACGTGCGCTCTGCGTCCAATGAGCTGCCTACGCCCCTCCGCATCTTCAGCGCTTCTGCTCCTGTGTATCTACGCACCTGCAATGCTTTTGTGCCTGCGTATCTCCGCACTTTTCTTTCACTGGACCTGCGTACCTCCGGGTATAGATAATTTCGAGACTTTAAGAACAACCCAGACAGTCAGATCTACAGATCTGAACATGCGCCGAAGAGATCTCAATCCATCAGTAGATTCGCCTTATTTAGATCTAGACATCTCTCATAACCCCTCACTGGAACTTCAGATCTAGCTTCTTAAGATATTCAACCCAAAAAACACATACATAAGCCAAATGATCTCCTCTTCTTTATATAGGCAAGCTCATCCTTAAATCAAGGATCATGGGGCTCAATAATAATAATAAAATAAACAACACCACGGGCCAAAACCATGATAACACAATACCGTCGGCTAAATACCAAGGGTAAAACATAAGGAACCCCACATGTGCGCGTTTTACTGCCTTGGAGTGTGTGCACTGGGGGTACGCACCCCATGAACTGGATAACTGCGGGTATGTACGCACTTTATGTAACACTTGCCTGCGTGTACACACCTTATGTAAGTTGTACCTGCGTACCTCTTATTTTCTCCAATATTTGATAGCTAATCATCAATCTCTGCTACTGTCCTGTTGTACACAAGCTCTGCTACTGTCCTGTTGTATAGTGATCCATCACCTGAATAGGTTGCCATCAAGGACAACATTTTAGCCATAATGCCAACACTCTCTGAAACCATCTCCTCCCTATTAGAGGACCACCACTGGGTGGACATCCCAACCGCTCGTCTACAGTACACCTGGTCAAATAATAGGAGTGGAGATCAGAGTTTGGCTAGGAGGCTCGATCGCTTCCTCATCAAGGAACCTTTATACAATGTTCTACCCAGAACTCGTTAATGGGTAGGATCGGGGGGTATATCCGATCACAGGCCTATACTCCTGGAGGCTGATAGCCTCACCCACAAAATTAAGAGCCCATTCAAATTCAATGCTTCTTGGCTTCAGGATCCCTCATATATTCAGCTGGTCCATGAATACTGGCAGAACAACCCTAACCGGGAAGATGAGGAACTATCTGCTGGATTTGTTAGGAAGCTCACAGAACTAAAGCAGATCACTAAAAATTGGGCACACCAGAAGCGGATCTAGGATAACCTCACTCTCAATGAGGCGGAAAGGGTCATCGTTGAGTTTGAAAATTCGACTTCAGGGACTTACAATACTCAGGAGAGTAAGGATCAGTATAACCTCCTCATCGCCAAGCGCTCTTAGATCTTGAAGGAGAGGGAGGAAGGTTGGAGACTGAGAAGCAGGGCTATTTGGCTTACGGAGGGAGACAAAAACACAAAATTTTATCATAAATTTGAAAATGGTCGTAAATCCATCAATACCATCTGGGAATTAAAAGATGATCGAGGCCAAACCATTACATCCCAGCAGAATTTGGCCAGGCTTACCACTGAGCACTTCAGGGGAATATACAAGATGCCCGGGACCATAAATATTTTGGAAATCATGAGAGTGGCAGAAATATTTCCAATATATGTGGATCAGGAGATGTCGGTAGAGATACAGAAGGAGGTGTCCATGGATGAACTGGAAGCTACACTGAAATGGTTCAAAAAGGATAAGATCCCTGACCCTGATGGATGGACCATTGAATTCTACATTGCTTTCTTTGACATTCTGGGCCAGGACTTATTGAACATCGTGGAGGACAGTAGGAGAAGAGGCAGGATATCATCTGCTATCAAATCCACCTTCATCGCCCTCATCCCTAAGACCGATGACCCGAACTCGTTTGATGATTTTTGCCCCATATCACTCTGCAATTGCCTCTATAAAATCATTGCTAAGATTATTGCCAATCGCCTCAAGCCCATCCTATCACAGCACATATCATCAGAGCAATTTTCTTTCTTTCATCATAGACAGATCCACGAGGCCATTGCCGTAACTCAAGAACTCATGCACTCTCTACAGGTCAAGAAGCAGAAAGGAATGATACTCAAAGTAGACCTCTCTAAGGCTTTTGACAGAACAAACTAGCTGTACCTTAGATTGTTGCTTACTCATCTTGGTTTCCCATATGAATTCATCAAATGGATGATGAGCTGCATCACTGATGTATCTTACAGTGTTTTACTCAACGGGGAAGCTACACCCTTCTTTACTTCTGAGAGAGGGCTTAGGCAGGGATGTCCTCTTTCACCGCTGCTATTTCTCCTAATCATGGAAGGGCTGAGTAGGATTATCTTATCCACCAGAGATCAGCACCAACTAACTGGCATCAAAATTGTGGATAATTTCTTCCTTACTCACCTTTTATTCTTTGATGATATATTAATCTTCTTGAATGGCAGCATCGGAGACTCCTCTTCATTACACAACTCCTTCCTCCTCTTTCAGCAGGCCATTAGGATGTTGATCAACAATAATAAGTCCACAATCACATCGGTTGGATGCTCGGTTCATGAAATCACCTATGCCTCACAACGCTTTCCATTTGCCAACTCGAACCTAACCGATGGGATAAAGTATCTTGGGTTTCGATTGAAGCCATCTGGATATAGAATTGCAGACTGGTTATGGCTTATTACAAAAGTGGAGAAGCGGCTTCATGTCTGGTACCATCGATACCTCTCGTGGGCAGGCAGATTAGTGCTCATCAAAGCTGTAATTGAAGCCACACCTGTCTATTGGATGGCTCTTGCTTGGATACCAAGGGGCATCCTGAACAGGCTCCAGAGCATATGCTGTAGATTCCTATGGAAAGGTCACCATCCGGGGCGTATTTTTGCCTGGGTAAAATGGGAAACCATTACCAAACCGAAAAGATGGGGTGGTTGGGAAATAAAGAGACTGGATATATTCTTAAAGGCATTGGCGGCCAAGCTCGGATGGCGCTTACTCACATCTGATAGCCTCTGGTCACGGGTGGCATATGCTAAATATATTAAGCCTCAATCTGTTATAGATTGGATCTGCACAAGACATGGGAATAATCACCATATCTCCAACATCTAGAAAGCAGTCATTGATACCATTCCTCTGCTACGAGAAGGAATCACTTGGCGCATTAAGGAAGGGAATGCAGTTCGATTAGGCGTGGACCCATGGGTCGGATGTGGGAACACCCACAGATTACCAGCTGAACTCATCTGACATCTCCATGACAGAGGCATTATTCATATCCAACATATTGGTGATCAAGCAAATTCCACTTTCCTCCAGCAGGCTTGGTTATCCGCCAGAGCATTAGATATACCCAATCAATGGATAAACGTATGGAAGGAGTATACTGCTGTGCTCACTCAGGCACATATCAGACTTACTGAGGGACCTGATGAGCTTATCTGGGCATTTGCAAAACATGGTGTTTACACACCAAAGCTGGGATATCTCAAGCTTATGGAACCTTATAAGCCCCCAGACATTCAACCCACCTGGAAGGAGATCTGGAAACTCAAGGCAACACCTCGGACGAGACTTCTGATGTGGAATATATTATTTGACAAAATACCTATTGGCTCCAACCTCATGAAGCGGTCATTCTATGGACCCTTCCGCTGTCACCTATGTCATAATGCAGAAGAGAGCACCGATCACCTGTTTCTATCTTGCAGCTCTACCCTATCTCTTTGGCAATCACTGTCCTCCCATATCCCGCTTTTGAAAGAATGGCACGGGATTAACATTCCTGAGGCTTGGTCTAACTGGTGCCTTGCGCACACAGGAAAGGCTAAGAACCTGCCTCTACTGGTTTGCTGGGCTATATGGATCGCCCGTAACCATTCAATCTTCAATCTCAAGAATCCTCACTAGCCCACTGTGATTCTCCACACGGTCGCTAATTACAATATGTTACCTGATGAAGACCTCCCCGCCCCGCTGAGAATCCTTAGACCTGTTCCCATTGACAAATCTAGACCTTGGGCTTTTTTTTATGGCTCAGCTCAAGAAGATGGATGCGGGGGGGTAGCTATTCTCCATCTTAACGACAGGCATTGCTACAAGCTCCAAATCAACCTAGGCAGAGGCACTAATAACTTCGCAGAACTTAGCACAGCCAAACACATCATCCATTTTGCTATCCATAAACATTGCAGACACTTACAGTTATTTGGAGACTCTAAAATAGTTTGCAATTGGCTCAATAATGCATCTCATTGTCATGCTTTTTCTTTGAGAAATATTCTTGATGAGGCAAAGAGATTGACAACTACTTTTGAATCTTTTGTCTGTCATCACATCTACAGGGAGAAAAACACCACTACAGATCAGCTCTCCAAAGAGGCAGCGCACAGAGTAGGAGATGATTGGTGGATTTGAGAGGAAGTTGATGGCACCTTTTACCAGTATTATCATCGCCCTTTTGATGATCAGTTGGAATGATGGGCTATTAAGCCCATTCATTACAGTTTTGTTTATATAGTATGTTGATAGAACTGTTTAGACAACAGAACAGTACATCTTTTTGTTATACTCAACAGTATATATTGCTCTCTGCGAAGAGCCAGTCATAATTCTGAACACGAATGAATTATTATGAAATTCTCCCAGCGTGGAGATATCTGGTTATAATTTCATCGGTTATTATGAACTTGACAGGCAACTTCTTGCATATGAATATGCTTCGGCATCTGCAAAATGTAATTTTCTTAATCTTAATGAAAATTACGACTTTTTCCCAGGGGAAAAAATGGAAAACCCTTTTATTTATAACAAAATATTGAGTTATCCTCGAATAATGAGAAAAAATAAAATATTATTAACCCCATTCTTGAATAACCACTTGGAATATTTTATTATATTTGGTTAGGAGGGAAAAAGTATTTAAAATTTTATTTAGAAATAAAATAAATAAATGAATGATATTTATATCATTCAACAAGAATAATGGTAACAAATAATAAAAAAAATAATGATTATATTAATTATTCTTGAGGATTTAAGTCAAATTTGACAAGGAATAATAATTAATTAGTGATTAATGAGTTATCCTAGAGAAAAAATAAAATAATTAATAATTTATTTGTTGACTTTTCATAACTCGGTCAAATACGACAAGGAATATTAATTAAACAATGGTTTAATTAATTATTCCTAGAAGATAATTAAATAAATAATGATTTATTTAATTATTCTTGATGGGTTTAATTATAAATTAATTTAACAAATGTGGTTTATTAAGTAATTTCTCATAGTGAAAGTAATTTTACTATGGTAAAACTGGACTTACATGGTGTACCTCGATCCATCTAGTAAATTAGGCTAGATGATCACTTTTTTGGTGATAACAAATTGCCCCCCAACGTACGAGTGTTAGGAGAAAAACATATGACCAAAGCACATTGTAAAGGGACAATAATTAGACAACAAAGTGGAGTCAAAGAGAGAGAGAGAGAGAGAGACCAATAGAGCTGAAGCGGAAGAGGATAGGGTCAAAGGGGGTGAGACCAATGCAATTCTCCTTTTATATTGTGGTACCAAATCTCAGTGAGGTGGGGGAGGCATACCTATACCCATTGAGATAACTCAGTACAAGAATAATGATGCGCCTAGAAACATAAAACTAAGCAATGAAGTACATGCTAGATAGTACATGACATGCTAGCATAACTGAGCCAAAAAATAACACAAAGTGTCTGATATACATAATGTAACTGGAACTATATGAGCTAGGATTGAATACAATAATATCTAAGTACATGAGATATAATGGCCCTTCCCTCAAAAAATAGGTGGGAGGGAGGGTAGAACAACTGAAGAAGCCCTGCTGAACAAGGAAGGGCTCTGCAACATTGAATGGGTCATCTGAAGGAGATGAGCGTGCTATGAACACTACGATTAGTAGGAATTGAACCCATCAAATTTGTGGAACTACATTTGAGGTTGTAGCATAATATGAAATCATTCGGGCATTTGGAGTGCTACTTGAAGGGCTATCCCCTCATCAGGTCTGAAACATCTCACACATACACGGGAATCACTAGTACAATTTGCTGCATCATTGGACCATCAAGTGTATGAATAACGAACATGAAACAACCAAGTCAGAGGAAAATGATGAGTCCCTTTTCTTGATCTGAGGCATAGAACAAGGGTGGAAGTTGGAACCAAGATACACCACCCTCTAGGTCATTCTTTTGGAATATATGTGCTGATGTTGACAAGATAGGGCCCACCATAGGTGAGGCAATGAGGATCCTTAACTAAGGCACGAGGGAAAATAGTTATGTGACTGATGGACTGACACTAGGTACAATGGAGACAATGGGACTGAGGGACAAATAGATGACTTCCCTTGTCAGAGCATAAAGTGCATGGTTGACGTGGCAGCGATTGACTCAACTCCAGAGGGGATGGGGGACAGTATGATTGGAGGCCAAAATGGGAAAACATAGGATGAATGCTATGCAAAAATAGATGGAATAGTGTGACATGATATAATGGGAAACGAAATAGACTCCATGGATGCAAGGGTGACTCATCATGGATGCTCTGAACAAGAGTGTCTTGATGACGCTGCTACACAGAATAGCCCTGGTGGGGACCATGAAGACATGAGCATATGATGGTCTCTCATGACAAAAATTGACATGTGAGATGACAAGTATTAAGAGGAGATGGACCTCAAAGTACAAGTGTTGCTTTATCAAGAAATTCAATTTTGAGAGGCGATGAAGTTACGGTTCTTGGAAAAATGACTTCCTATTGAAGTGTCAAATCACCAAAAACTAAGAAAGACCCATTATAATAATTGATGAGATTTTTCCAAAAGTGTTGACAGTTCATCAAACTAAGCTACGGTTTGGTCACAATGGGCGACAAAAAAACTGTGGGTTTTTCTATAAAAGGACATTTTCCCTCCAACTTGAATTCATTTGCTAAGTGATTTGTGGTGCATTTGAAGAGGAGGAAGAAGCCCTAAATCTTTTGGATATAGTAGAAAATAAATTGACCATCAGAATTGGGATCTACGACTTTCAGGAAAGTGGCCTTACTTATCTAAATATGGCCTTAATGCTTCTTGGAACGATGGTTCTTAGTGAATAATTATGGGAAGAGGAAAAAGAGAATGAACTACTAGAGGAGGTCAAGAATCATCCTCACCCATGAAGTCAAACATGGGGACTATGTGGACATAGAGTAGAGTATTTGAAGATATGCTATAAAACGTCTATGATGTGCGATGTGAATATGGCTCACCTGGGAGGCCGGTAGGACAAACTATCCAAAGAATGGGAAGATAATCGACCATACCTAGATCCATGGGGATCTAGGCTAAGACTTATGTTAATCAATTGAGAATATGGCCAAGGGAAAACCATCATGCCCCCAAGCATGGGATACTACCCACAAATATATGTGATGGAGGGGACTGATCTGGTATGCAAAGGTGGGAATGATGCCCAAGAGAAAGAGGAGTTTGTGGAGCACCATTATGTTCTGAGTGCTTGAAAAAAGGATTCAAGCATCTCGATCCAACTTGGCAAATGATAATGAGATGTAGGGGTCTATGTGCCCCCAATATGCTATGGGCGTACTGAAAGTATTTAGAGTGATGGACTCCAAATACTTATATGTTTTAAGTGATACATAATATGATTATGCATTTTATATGATGATGATGGTTCACCATGTGTTGTGTTTTATGTTTATCTTCTGTGGTATATATGTAATAAATTCCAATCTAGAATGTTATTTTCAATGAAATCTACATGGTTATTTTGGGCTCTAGGAACATGACTGAAAGTAATAGTTTCAAATTCATATACCAACAACTTAAATCATGGGTATTTTCTAAATAGGACTTGGTTATTCACATGATACACACCATTCAATTGCATGACAAGTAGCAAGGAATCTAACGAACATGAAGATGAAGGATACGATGAGCGAAGGCATCGACTAACAAACCTATCATTGCATCATATTCGGCCTGGTTATTGGTGGCAGATCTAATTCACATGTCGTTCGAAAGGACTAACATATGAAAGGGGGTGAAAATGGCCCAAGCTGTCGAGGCTAGATTCCTGGAGAAGCGACTCGCACCATCGACATGATCGATATACAGTGTGGATGATGGATCCATATGAAAGGTGCAAAAGACAATAGATGAGATGATGTGACCTACCTAACTTCATGAAAAAAATAAAGACACACAAATGAAAGGGATATGCTATGAGAAAATTTTCTTGAGGTAGAATGTATTGGAATAATTAGGAAGGAGATGGCCTTTAGAATCCTCTAAAAGATATGCCCCTTTTCTAAGTGCAAGGGTAATCAGGGGTATACATAGCTTCCATGATGTCCTTATCAGAATGGAAGATGGGCGGATGGAAGGAAGAATGACTACATGATGTGGTGGTGGTACTTGGTGCATCAACTTGAGAGAGAAAGTTCACATACACATCATCTGGAATGGTAGATGATGGGTTAGTAGATGGGGGATCTATGGATGTTGAGACCTTGGATTCTATCGAAAGAGGTTAGATAGAAGCATGTGCAAAAACCTTAGAAAGGTTTTCCTATGAGGAACTCAAGGATGACGATAGGCAAAGGATATGGCTTGTGGAGTCCGTCATCTCGACATCGAGGAGAGGGATCACGATGGTAGGACAAGAGTCCCCCTATTTTGGTTAACTAGTGGTACCAAAATCCATGGGTAGAGGAGTAGGTGATCCACTACGAGTGGTCTCGTATTCGTGAAGTGCTTCAAGGCAATTGTGAAATTTGTCGAGACGAGGGAAATAGTGGGAATAATGACCATGATGATTGCACAAGGAACAAGGGTGATTTGTGCATAATGTTTTGAGTTTCTTGGTTGGACTTGGTAATTTAACATGGAATTTAGGGATATTTGACTCAGGGAACGTTTCATGAACCAAATGTTTGAGTTGAGGGAGTTCAGGACAATTATTGGTGGCATGTCCAACAACTTTACACAAAGCACATGGAGGTGACAACTTTGGTGCCTTGGGGGCTAGAGGAGGTTGGGGAACCTTGTCCTTAGGTTCTTTTCTCTTGGCTTTGTTCCCTTGTCTGGATGCTTTCGACCCAAGAGTGGGTTCCTATTAAGGTTGTGAAGGAACTGAAGTAGCGGCAAGGGCTGTAGGGACCTGTTGAATCGGGGTCAAATCATGATAAGGTCATAGCTAACCAGGTGGAGTGCTTACAGGGGGATCAATGTACCATACTGGGATCCCCAAAGTCATATTAGGAAGGATCAATGATGCCATGACAGGGATAGAAAAGATTCTAGGAGGAGGAAACAAGAAAGGTATATGGCTTGGAGGGTAATGTCCTGGCGGAACAACTCTTGGATGGTTGATACCTAGAGGAACAGTTCCTAGTTGGAACATAGGAGAGGCACCCACAAATCGAGGAGGTCTTGGGGGGGTGGATCCAAATGGATCAGCTGAGAGGGTAACAACAAGGTGAGTTGGTTTTTGATCAGAAGTACCAGACTTCTTGTGAGCAGCTCGTGACACTTGTAACATGAAAGCACTCAAAGAGTTAGGCTCTGAGATGAGAGGGGGAGGACTAGGGAAAACACCCAACAATGAGGAATATTTGTAGACTCTGGGTGAAACACCGGTGAGAGGAGTTCATGACTGCTTATCTGATATTGACGAGAAAATGGACTCAGGGGAGGTCACCGATGTCTGCTATAGTATTTCAATTGATCGATGGTGATGATCTTCCCTTCATGGGGTAAGCACATCTTGCAGAAAATCACAAATGTGACGGTTGACATGGTATATATGTAAATACAACCCAACAGAATGTTGTAATCTAAAGGGGCATCAATAACTTCAATGTCTACATGGACAGTCTTGTGTGCAAGAGTCACTGGACAATTGAGATACATGTCAAGAGGTTGGGAGGAGTGACAATCCCAAGAACGCAAAGTGATGGTGGATGGGGACAACTCAGGTGACTTAAGATTTTTCCAAATGGTAGTGGACATCACAGAAGTGGCTGCACCTTCGTTAATAACGCATCGGGAGATTATGGCATTATGGACTCGGATTGATATCTGGAAAACAAATGATGAAGGTAATGGGGGATGTTTTGATGTATCATCTGGGAAGACAATCAAATGATCGTCGGTTGCATCTACTGCACCCAAAGTAGTTAGTAGAGCTTTCTTTTTAGAGGTGCAAGAATGGAGGATTTCTAGCATCAACATGGCAGCAGGTGATTGTGCCAATTCATCTACTATACTATATGTATGGGCAGCTTAGTTATAAGTCGCGTTATGAAGTAATGGTCCCTTGGAGATCTTAGGAATTGAATCAATTTTAGGTTGAGGGATATGTAGTGGACCATTTGGTGTCGTAAGAGGCTTAGTAGATTCTTTGGTTTTACACTCAGTGATAGACAAAGTTGATGGCTTGTCATATTGACGCAACCGAGTTTGCAAGTTGATATCAGAGGGATTAACCTCATTATAATTCATCATGAGGATCTGGTAGTCACCAAGACCAGAAGGTTGAGGGGGATGGGCTTCTTGACCTGGCTGAGGTTGAGTAGAAACAAATATTTGCTAAGGGAAAGTATTTGTAAGCACAACCGATTGAGATGGTGCAGGACTCTGAGGTGATTATTGGATGGGTGATTAACCTCTAGAAGCTACCTGAGCTTCCCACATTTGGTGCATCTGGGATAAGAGAGATGTGTATAATGGCCATGTACACCAAAACATGCACATGGCTTTTTCATACGAATAGCCTTGTTCTGCTTGGGTTGGCTGCCCTGTTGTTGGTTGTTGGTGTTAGGGTGGTTCCCCTAGGGCTCACTAGGTTGATTACCTTGATTACCCTTGGTCCCTTTCCCCTTATTCTTTTTCTTCTAATTTTGGGGAGTGGTCGCACTTTGTTGTGCAAACACTTGACCTTGAGGGGGTGGTGGCTACTAGGGCTAAGGATGCATGGGAGGTTGTGGCGTTAATGCTTGAGGGGTTGGAGCACTTGGCTGTGCATAGAGATAAGATGGTGGAGGAGAAACAGTTTGGTAGATAGGTTGAGCATTGGTTGGCCCTAAAAACATGTTGCTAGCAAGAGGGGCATAAGTTCTGGACGAAATAGTGCCCCCCTGTGGATAGCCATAACTTTGTTGAGTATGTGGCGAAGGATGTGAAAGGGTTCCAATGATACCATCGGTGGTGTGAGATGCTCCGAGTGTATTGACACCTCCAGGACAGGGAAGTTCTAGAATGAGGGCATAGACATAACCGGATTGAGCATAAATTTGGTCATATCTCAGAGCAGTTTGGAGAGCTTCTTCCTTTATTTGAGGAAAATGGGATGCGACATCTTTTCCAATGGGTGATAAAAGGCTCCTATGAAACTAATCAAGATAGACACGATCTTTGAAGGGCGGGGCATGGCATGTGCTCCTCCTTCTATGCCATTCGTGAATATGATTGGAAAGATGGGTGGTAGAGGATTGATGAAATGAGGTCAAGAGCTTCGTACTAGTGTCGTACTGGAGAGGTAATTGAAAATATGAGAGGAACACTTTAGCAAGCATCACGAAAATGGAATTAGATGCAGTGGGCTAGTCTACATACCATTTTGCAGTGTCTCCAGTGAACATGCGTTCGAACAACCAAAGACGAATGGAGCCATAGGTAATGGAATTGGATGAATTACACATGTGGAAGGAGCAAACATGAATTGTAGGGTCCTCTCCATAATTACCCTCAAACTTTGGGATGTATGAGGGAAGCTTAGTCAGCATAGCAGACCAACCAGAATCATGGTATATAGGGTCATTTATCAACTGGATAAAATCTGGGAGACTTAAACCAACCATAAAAGGGAGCACGGAGGCTGCCAAAATGGTTCCTGAGAGGGTTCCACTAGATGTGACCACTAGGGTAGAAATGGAGCCAACACTAGGTTGGGATCTTGCACTAGCTGTGGGTCCAGACATGGTGATGATATGTGGTGAAGGAGGCCCGAAATCAGATGAGGAATCAGATGAACCAGAAGAAGAGTTGGTATTGGGACTCGGGGGACTATGAACTTAAAGTGGAGGAGTAATATGCCCGAATAGAAACTAGGGACGAAGGCCTAAGAGTCTCCGTGACAAACGCCTTGGTGGTGCAATGGTCGTAAGACACAATTGACATGGAAATGGTGAAGGGATATCACCAATATGCCTTTGTCTCTATGTGGGGAGATAAATTTATTATGTTAAGTCTTGGCTTGGTGATGTAAAGCAAGCACCCTTTTCTTAAGGTGTGCTTATGTGTGCAAGTGTGTTTATTAATTAATCCCAAATCATGTTTGAAAAAAAAAAGAAAAAATATTGTTGAAAATAAACTAAAATTAAAAACAAAAAATGAACAGCAAATCAATAAACTAAGCCCCACCCAAATTGGGTTTGCAAAAATTGTGCTAGTTGGTAGTGAAATCAACTGAAAACACACTGAAAAGGTCAAGAGATCTAAGTGTCAGTGTGATCGGGATCCTATGACACTAGGCTACTGGAAAGTGGTGTAGTGATAGAAAAAAAACCAGAGAGGAATATCGTTGCAAAAAGATAGGGAGATGGGTGTAACACCTAGGGAAACTGATGGGACCCTAATGCCGATGACCAAACGAGGTTTAATATGAAACTATGGATGGAAACAAACTATCTTAGAAGATCTGAAACAAAAGAGTACAGATCTGGAAAATATGGTTGAAAGTGCTGCAGAAAAGCAAACTTTTGACTCGGCTAAAGTCCTCCTATAAAGGTGGAAGTGCACATGAATCCCTAAGGGGCTAATTCCACTTCAACAAGTAAATCAGAGTATATCAAGGACTAAGTGGGATAGGACATTGGTCAACCAACCTAGCAGACAACTCTCAGCAAAACCCAAAAATAGATTTGACAAAAACATGGAAACCCTTACAATCGTAGGTAATGACCTGATTTCAAGGGGATCAGACTTTTTGGGCTCAAAGGTGCGCTCTAGAACTCCATATTGCACTTTTTGGATAGAAAAGTGTGATTTCTGCTCCTTGATTCCCAATCAGCAAGTCTTGTAAGAAATTGTCATCTTTGTCGCGATTGGTTCCTGTGACCTGCAGAAAAGACCAGAAAACTTCCAGAAGTTAGAAATTCGACAGATCTAGGGTTATAACACTAGTAAACAACATTAAGGGATTGAAAAAAGAAGAAACCCTAAGCTAAAAATTAAAGGTCACCTAGGTGAAGTAAAGACCCAACATAGTCGCCAATTTTGTTATAGTATTTTCTTCTCAAACTTGTATGGAAAGAAACAACCTAATACTATGGATGAAAAACAATCTCAATAATATAAATTGCTGTTAAACATTGTAGATCTACAAAAAAAAAAAAAACTTTCCAAAGTCCTGATATATGTCGCAATCATAGTTAAACAACAAAATGAAACAATAATAATAACTCCAATAATCAAATGGAAACCAAATATACAAAGAATAGATTTTATTATAACACCTATGAAGGGAAAAAATAAATGTTACTAGTCCTCCCTCTATGGCATGGGTTCTTGGGTATCCTCAAATGTCTTCAGCTTTTGTAGGGTCTCTCTCCTCTATAATGTGTAAACCCAACAAATAAAATCTTTAAGTTGAATGGGAGCTCAAACGAAAGAAAATGGTGTGCTACAGTGATAATAATCAGAGTTACAATAGTGAGTGAAACAATGAAAATAATCAAAAGTGAATAATGAATGGAAAACCTTTCTATTTATAACAAAATATTGAGTTATCCTCGAATAATGAGCAATAATAAAATATTATTAACTCCATTCTTAGAATAACCACTTGGAATATTTTATTATATTTGATTAGGAGGGAAAAAGTATTTAAACTTTTATTTAGAAATAATAAATAAATAAATGATTTATTTATCATCTCAATAAATATGGTTAATGAATAATAAACAAATCATGATTTATTTAATTATTCTTGAGGGATTTAGTCAAATTTGACAAGGAATAATAATTAATTAGAGATTAATTAATTATTCCCATTAGATAATTAAATAAATAGTGATTTATTTAATTATTCTTCGTGGGTTTAATTATAAATTACTTTAATAAATGTGGTTTATTAAGTAATTTCTTACCCTGAAATTTTTTTTACTATGGTAAAATTGGCCTTACATGGTGTACTTCAATCCATCTAGTAAATTAGGCTAGATGATCAATTTTTTGGTGATAACAAGAATCATAGCACAAATCCCTAAGCATGACTCATTCTTATCCCTGAGTTTATACTTGAAAGCACCCTTTTTAGTCATTTTAAGGACCAACGCTCATTGGCCTCCTGCTAGACAGCGTTGACAACTAGGTTGCTCCACTGTGGATTGCATTGACCACCTGTAAGTTGCTCCATAATGCACCTACCTTGGTTCTAGAAATTCGGGAAAAAAGAGAGAGAATCCCAAAGCCTCTTCTTCTAGAAGCTTCCAGGATATGTTGTAACCATTTAAATGAGATAAAAGTCTTGAATACTATCCTATCCTACCTTGGAGTTTTCATCCCTCATCCCTTGAGCTCATCCTCCGATCAAGAGTGGATCTCAAGCCCTAATTGGTAAAAGGATAAGAATTCATGAACTACCTCCTTCACTTATATATTTACTGCCATCCATAGGAAAGGGGTTGGCTTTTGGAGAGTGATTCTACCCTTATTCTACTGACGTGAGAGATATATTCTTGTGCATTAGGGTTATTATAGGTTCACTTTGTGACAAGGAAAGGACAAGTCAACTTGGAGGAGCTATTTTATAGGATCAACACCTATTTTTTGTTGTAATTCACTCCATTTCTATTAATGCAAAGATTTTTTTGTTTTCCTATATATGATGTTATGGTTTCATATATTTCAATACCATGTTGATATATTGAATAAAGTTATTAGATGATGCTACATAGATTTCGTGGATCGTTGGCTTGTGTTATCTGACTATGCATGTTCTAATAATAGTCATTGGAGCTAGGATTGGAGTATTCAAGCCAAGGAAGGAGCAAAGCATACGACAAATCCCAGGTAGGATTCATCCCATTATCTATTTACTTTAATGAAAACATTAGTGCCTTTATCTTTATGTTGTTCTAGATCAATCCACTGGGCCTAGGGAAGATACTTTTTTCCGCAATCATAGATTCTACATAACAAATTGGCGACCATACTCAGGAGCAATGTATTACCTTGGTGGTTTATTTATCCATTTTGTGGTTCTTACCTCTTTTCGATACCTTTACTATCTTATCCAGTCAAGAATATACCTATGAAGACCTTTCATTGAGTCTCAATTGCAATCCTTGTGCCAGAACTTTGCATCACTAGACCAACGCACCCTTTGGTCCTCTGACAGAGTGTTCCACCTCAATCTAGGCTTCTATGTTCCTACATTTCATAGCATTGGTGCCTTCTCTGTGCCTACGTTGGCCCCTGTTCATGCACAAGTTTATCTTTGCTTTGATCGTCTCTCTGATCCAACCTTGATTTCGGTTGCTCTTCCTTGAGTCTCTGAGTGTCTTTTGGTCCCTTTAGAGCCTCCATTTGGTTTTATTTTGTCTTGATACCTTTGGTAAGGATTTGTTTGAATATTTTCATTTGTTCTTGTCATTAGGTTATTTGTAAACTAATTTTGTTTGATCATTGAGTGCATAGATGAACTGGTGTTCTAGTAATCATTCTGAAAAGCTTACTTGAATCAGAGATTAGACTTTGCATTTTAGCTTTCTTCATTTTTAAAAATTAAGTGATTTGAAAATATTTTTTTTTTACAATGGCATTTATATTTGCATTGAAATTGGAATAATTACATTGAAAAGGGAATTTCATTTTGCATATTGTTTGTTGCATACCCTTTGTCTCTTCCCTTCCTTAAATAGACTTTTATTGAATGAGAAAGAATCCATTTCCTCATACTAGTTTGCATTTTAGGATATTTAGGTGACATTCATAGTGAGCCCTAAAACTGAAACTTAATTAAAGATAAACATAAAAATTTATTGAATAACCCTAAGGAGAATTTGTAACATTAACGGAAACATAGAGGTATAGGCTAGAGACGTGTTCCAAGATCGTTAAACATAGGAGTTGTCAGTGTTTTCTAGCGTTGTATCCCGATGTGATATCCCATTCAATGTACGTAAGTGTATATGATCATTCTTTGTGTACCTTTGGGTATATTGGATGGTGCTCCATGCATCAAAAGTATACGGGAACACTCTCATTAAATGGTTAAGCATTATACAACACTACTACAGACTGTACTTCCACGTACTGTCGAGTATAATTTGGAAGTTAACCCTAGGTTGTTTTCCATCCATAGGTAACCGAGTCAGCTTCCTTGTATACTGTGATACACTAAACACAAAATTCATGGAGATTTCCTACACATACGTTAAGTCCTTGGTTCTCTAAGGTGTATATTTCAGTTCATGGTTGCTTGGTAAACCTTTTTCCTAGTTTACCCCTTTTTTTATGTTGTGTTGTTAATTTCTAAAATCAATTAATTGACCACAGAATAACATCTTCACCATGGAACAACTCCTTAGTAGATCTTAGGTTGAGACTAATGGCAACAGTTCTTGAGTCCACCATTGAAATAAACCCCTCTAATGTGAATCCTAGTCCTTTTCCTTTTTTTGGAAATATTGGTGCTCCTTATGTTAACACCCAGGTTGTTCCCTATGACTCCCAAGGGAATACGGCCGGGGTAACCACTAACCAACCTTTGGATTATAGATCCTATCCTATCTATAATCAGAGAGGGCTCTCTCTTTGAGTTTCAGCCATGCCTTGTGAGTATCTTGGGCTAGTTTAAAGTTTCAGTTTTCTGTTTGAGACTTTGGTTGATGGAATTTTGTTGTAAGAAGGGCATGAAGAGTTCAGAAGATGCTAATCCATTGGGCATATGGAGTCAGAAAAATGAGGTGGTTCTGGTGCCTGTGATGGAGAAAGTTTTACTGCAGGGCTAGATAGCTATTGCTAATATAATTTCCAATTTAGTGAGATATGGAGTTACCAATAGTGTGACATGAATTTGAACGACAATCCCTACTTAGTAGCATAAATGAATTACCAAATAGTGATTGTGAGGTATTCAGAGCTTATTGGAGCAATTAAGAATTCCAATTTAAACAGCTGAAAGCTATGAAAACATTTATAGTGAAATTAGATTGAGATCAGGGTGTCTCCATGGACAATTCCTGAGCTATTCTTTTTCTTTCTTTCCTAGTTTTAGACCAACATGTGAGAGGAATGAGTTAAAATAAATAACAAAAAAATTAACAGAGATAGGGAAACACTTATTATATCAAATCATAGCACTAGAATCCTGTAGCATTCAATGGTTCCAATCACAGCAAGCACCAGTAAGACTCGGTTCCTGTAAACTCCAAGCTTTATTAATCACATCCTTCTGAAGGTTACAGCCGAGTTCTCAGTTCTTCATAAGAGAAACAACCAAGAAACGATAATCACCCACCCCTTGGCAGTGTGTGCGAGGGGGTATATATACAATAGGTGTTACAAAATATCTCAATGCTGAGTCATTTGATACATTAACTATGCTCACCAACTTTTACAGATATCATATAAGAAAGTTATTGCTACTATAAATGTAAAATAAATGGTCTTCAATGCTGTCAGGCCTCTTTTGACCTTTGGAGGAGGCTGAGTCGGTTGAGTGTTTCTTCTTTTAATGTTGACCGATGTGAATGATGTGTCTTTATGCTCTGTCATGCTGAATCTTTTTCTCGGCCCTGCTACCTGTAGCTGTCGTTGCTGTTCCTGGTGGCTGAATCTTCATGCTGAGGTGGCTCATTCCACCTTTCTGTCATAGTATGTGTATCACACTTTCTGAAGGTGATAACTTATGTATTTTGATGACAAAATTCATATGAATCCTCTTGTTTATAATAACAATTGTATCATGGAGGCCCACCAATCCTGTGTAGGCAATTGATGCCTCAAAATTGCATCCATAGTCTCATCTGCCTCTGTGTATTTGTAGAAATTTGGAGGCGTTTCAAACATATGGTTAATCTCATTCATACTGAAGAATAGATTTTCTATTCTGTCAAAAAGACTTTGACCAGATGCTGGCCTTGTATCCTGGGAGCTGCTTGATCCTTGGCTAATCTGATTTGCAGCAAATGTGTTCAACCTCTTAGCATAAACTTCATGTGATAGAAGTTTTCCAGCACTGTTGAGTAAGCTGGGGAGACCTCTGCCCTGTAATGCAGCAAATTTGTCCATGAAACTATGTACCTCTGTTTGCATATCTTGGCTCCTTCTGTCCAATGTCTGTACCAGGATTTTCAATGTGAGGACCCTCTTAACCAGCTGGATGGTCTTTGTCCTGCTGGTGATCCCAATTGCTACCAGCTGAGGGCCTGTCCTGTTATTTAGCACATTGATGAATCTGTTGGCTACCTCAGGCATACTGCCTAGAGATGCCCTTGCTCTATGCACTTCCTTTTGTGCTTTACCTATGAGCTCCATTTGCTCATGTATGGTTTCAATATATTGCCATTGGTCCGTTATTGATTTACCAATGTGGGTCCACAAAACTCTTCTGATCTCACCCACCACTTTGTCAAGGGTGAGCTCCTTCTCCAGCTCTTTGATTCTTTCCTTGAGAGTTTTTATTTCTCTCCCTTTCTCAGCCACATTCTGCTTTGATTTATCATATTTTTCATTTAATTTGGCCAATTCATCCTTGGCTCCATTTAGTTTTTTCATGTGGGCCTCTAGGGCCTAGACCTCATTTAACAATTTCTGCATGTCCAAGCTTGGAGCCTGCTCTGTAGAGGTTGTTGCTTTTGATGTTGATGGTGCTGTTGCTGATGTGGATGGTGCTGCTGCTGATGTGGACGGTGCTGTTGTTGCTTCTGTGTGAGGAGGAGTGGTCTTTGGAGGCTCCTCAAGGTTAATAACCTGTGGAGGGGGCTGAGAAGTTTGACCTCCCTCTTTCTGCTGTAGGGCTGCCTGTAGTGCAGCCTCAGTGTCCTCCAGCCTCCCTTCTGTCTGCACAAGTTGTTTGTGCAGTGCTACCAGCAATGTAGCTATTTCTTGTTCTTGCTTCTGCTGAGCAACCTCATCTGTTTGGGGATGAATGGTTGCTGGTAGCTTTAGTTTCTTTCTTAGGGTTTCCAGGTCTGCATCCCTCATCTTCAACAGTGATTGTATTGCTTTGGGGTCCTTGGGGTCATGCCCCAGCTCTATAATTATGTCTTCCAAAGACTAGATCCTGTTGTCTTTGGCCAAGGAAGATGCATTCTCCAACTCTAGTTGGGCAGCTGTATTATTTAGGCTATTCTCCAGCCTTTTTGCCAACATTGTCCTATCTGCCAATGTTGCATAGATCATTTCACCCGTTTGCTTATGGAGTTCTATTTGGTCCATCGGGTGAATGTATTTTGCAAGAACCTCCAGGTTGGTTCTTATGTCATCTGCAGCTGACTGTGGCTGCACCGTGGTGGGCCTGAAATGACTCATGGTCATTTTTCCTTCTGAAATGTCATAGGCTGCCATGAGCCTCTGCTGATTTGTGGGGGCCATCTTCAACAACTGATTGTAGATTTGGAGCCTGAGTGGCTCGTTTCTTCTTTTAATGTCAGTGAACTGTTGTTTGATGCTCCGCTCTGCTTTTCTTTGAGTGCTTGAGGAGCTGACCTCTCCTCCAAGATTTCTCTCTGGTTCCTGCTGAAAGGAACTTGCCGATACCTCCATGCTTGGTGGGCCCATTATCACTGATTTCCCCATAAGCATCTCTTCTTTAGAGAGGGGATTTAATCTTTTCCTTTTCTCCCCTTGATTAGTGGACGTTGTAAGGGGAGTCTCCTGCTCTCTGTCTCTCTTCTTTCCTTTTTGCACTTTTTGTGGAGTCTGGAGTACTGAAGTCTCCACTATCTTCTCTTGCCCTGATGGTATGTTCTGTTGGGCTTGTTGCTCAATAGGTGCTGGGGCCTCGGCCATTTGTTCTTGCTGCATAGGCTACCCCTCTTCTTGAGGCTCTTCTTGCTATTTTTCTTGCTCTACCTGTTGCTGGTCTAGTTGCTGGTCTAGTTGCTGCTCTACCTCCTTATCTATTTGCTGCTCTGTTTGTTGTTGTGCTCTGGGAGGTGATTGTTCCTGCTCCACCTCCTTGCCACTTGCTGCTGGGCTGTGGAAGATGAGGCAGCTGCTCCAATTTGCCTTTGATATGCGGAAGAAACCTGCCCACAAGATTCCAAGTCAGCCTCTTTGTCAAGTTTGCTTGTTTCTCTCCTTAGCATTTCTTCTTGACCAATTGGCTCTTCTAAGGTGCCTTCCTTCCAGCTTAGGGTATTGGCATATTTCTCAACATGGGGCAGTTTCACATGAACATAGCCCCCCAATTTATACTTTATTCTCCTAAGGGAAATGAAGTGATTGGGGTCATAAGGCACCCACTTAAAACTGGTTTGAAGTCTGAGGGTCTCTAGGATCCTATCAGCTTCCTTCCATCCTTCCTCCTTCTTATTGTACAAGAAGGGGCCCAACTGATTCTTTACCTTCAGTTGCACCTTCTTGTTTTTGCCTTGGAAATGGACAAAGTCAGCATTTCCAAACTACCTGAAATACTCCAGGGCAAAGAGTCTCATGGGGACATATTTTGGTAGCCTATAAGGATTTAGCTCACAGCCATATACTCTAATTACTGTATGGTGTTGGTAAAAGTACCAGTCACCAATGCTGTATGCCTTTGAGAGCTGAAGGGTTCTCTGCATTTCTTCTGTCAATCTTGGGGGAGGGGCACCCAACAACAAGGTCATAGCTGGATGAATGAATAGATCAATAAATTCACAATAGGTGTATGGCGAATAATGCAGAAGATGACAGACTGCAGCCCAAAACACAACCGACCTAGGGCGTCCCTGGCTATCTAGCTTCTTCAGAGGGACAGGGAAGGCATCAGGCTGATAGAATAAGAATAGATGATAGATGTACCTGGTGTATTTAAACACCTTCTCCCTCTCCAGATTCATAAATTGCTCATGAATCTTATTGGCAATGAAAGTTGCAAAGTCATAATGTACAGCAGGAGGCATTCCTGGGGAGAAAATGGACAGCATTGCTATTATGGTTTCATCCACATCCTCATATGTCCCATAACCCAGGATGTAACTGATCAAATCTACCATCATTTTCCCCAGCTCATTGAGATATGGATATGGTATGGGAAGGGAAGCAGTCATAGATTGATAGTCAGGCCGAATGAACAACTGGTTAACCCTGGAAATCTGATCCCTGGACAATTTTCCCCCTTTTGTTATCAGGTCTTGGAGGGAGAGAGGAGTAAGGGGCTCTGTAGTATGAAAGTGCAGCATTTCATTGATAGTCTCAGGGGTGATTTGAAATAGTACTGAGCCTGAGGGGCTGAGGACAGCTCTTTGGCCGAGATCATAACTTGACATGCATTGTTTTATCAAGTCTGGTAGCACATTAACTTGAGGGAGGTTGTAGATGAGTATGCGGGAATCCCAAATTCCCAAGGTGTCAGTCCCACTAAGATGTTGGGCCTTGAATTCATTCATCAGCTGAATATTGAACTTAGTTGTCATGGGCATGGAGTCTAACATCTGGTAATCTTTATCACCTAGGGATTTCCATTCTATCTCTCTGTGTGGGGCATTCAGAGGTTGAATATTTAGGACTATTGGTGGCGTCTCCATGGCTAAGTAGTGGTTATGACTTGGTGCTGAACTGGTTTTAGCGGCCAGGATACCACAGACGGTTAATTTTGCAGAGGCAAAAGGGTAATGAGGTGTGGTAATAGTGCAGAATGCTTAACAAGAGTAATTTTGATAGTTTGCAGGAGTAGGCAACTCAGCTTCCTTGGTGAATTGTGCTGTTTTAGGTTTACAGTCCACGAATGCGCGGACACAATGGGAATTCAGGGAAGGGTAGATATATATAGGTTCAACAGGTGAATTTAGACCCTGCAACTGTGGGGAATGCTAGTTTATGCGGGATTTAACAGAAAAAACAGGTTTGTTTCACTCTTATGAGTTCAGTTTAGGAGAAACATGGACGTAACTTAGCTCTGAAAGGATGTACTGGGTAAATACCTGGTGAATTGCCGGTAATGGTGATAAGTGCAGGTGGGTTGTAGGCGGCAACGCTCTTCATGATGATTTCAGCAGGTTGGTGGCAGTGGACATAATTCTCATGCAGAGGAGAGCTGGTTCTTTCAATGAGAAAAATGAGAAAAACGTGAAAAAAACGGCTAAATATGGACTTTTGGCTCATTGGCGCGCCTTTTGGATGACATCAGCATGACGTCATCAGATGGGGTCAGGGTCGGGTGACGTCAGCATGACGTCATCGGGTGACGTGGCAGTCTGTGAGTGGTCCACGGGGATTGCATAGGTGGCGGCCACGTCGGAGCTCGGGCGGTCGGGGATGCTGATAAGGCACCAAGCGGACGTGACGTGGGCGGGTCGTGGCGTTGGCGTGGGCAGGCGGTTTAACAAAGCAGTAAGCGAGTTTTCTCGGAGCGCCCTCTATATGGTCGCGGTTTTGTCAGAGGGCGCTCCAAGAGAGTCTAGGGGGTGATGCGTGGTGGAGGCCTGACGTCACCCTCTAACAGTTTCTCGGAGCGTATCCTTCGGATGATGATGCCCGTCCGATGCGATGCGGGACGTCGGATGGGAGGGCCCAGATCCGACGGTTGACGGATCGATAAGGTGCGCGGGCGCTATTTGAGGCGGGAAGAATTAAATATTTTTTCTTTCGAAAATCGCGCTCGGCGGAGACTTTGGAAAAGTGGGTTTTCCGGGTTGTTTTCAGCATATGCGGGTTAATTGGGTTTTGCAAAGGTTTATAGTCAAAGCGGATTTAAGGCTATTAACCCGAGCAAATCTCGGATTAATTTTTGGCGCTCTGTGGGTTGCGCTCAAATGTTTTTCAGCGCATGAAAACCTTCAAAATCACAGCTAGAGCTATAATGCTCGGGGGCAGGGATGCTTAGAGTTTTTGGGTTTTTTTGCAATTTTTACATAGTAATAGGGGAATAGGGATATGGGGAGTTAGATAGTAGTAAGTTAGTATTTAATATGAATGAAATAGGTGGATGGGGGGAATACTGAGTCTGTATGAAATTGACTTAGTCTTTTAGGAAGTAGATCAAAATGAAAAGAATTTTGCACAAGGAATGTAGCTACTAAAGAAGCTAGAGCCAACAAAATACTTGGATCTTCTTTGTGAAGTTGGGTGGCATAGGAATGTTAGTTATGAAGGAGATGGGGAAAACTGGATGTTAGCCATGCTCCATTTGTTGTAACACTGCTGTGAATAGAACATCTGCACTGGCACCCTGTTTTTACCTTTCCTTTAGGCCAGTGAAATATTACAAACCATGTTTTCTGCAACCCCATCTACCTACCCACTCTATTTCCTAGCATTTTTTTTTTTTTGTTACTCCAAGGAGGGTGCACTTGGATTTGCAAACCCTTTTGTGCCTTTTCTTTATCGTTGGCTTTCTTTTGATTTTCTATCTAAAGCTAGCCTTATTGCTTCAAGGCCCCAGATTAAGCAGTTGGGAACCTTCTTTCACTACCTATCTACTTTACCTGCCAAGATTGAGCTGTTTGGACAGGTTTCTTTCTCTAATCTACAACAAAAATTGAAACATGGCATGACCTAGCTTAGGCTGTTGGATCACCCATCCAGAAGTAGGGCAGCATTGACCAAACAAGTATATTTCTTCCACAAGAATATGAGATCTTTGCATCACCAAAGTAGATCATATTGGCACTTCCCTTGCCAATCATGAAAAATGGAACCTATTGGTATAGGTAGCTAACAATTTCTATATTAACCATTATTAACGTTCTTCTAAAAATCAAAGTTATAATCACCGTGATAACTTAATCCTATGAAACATAAAGCTTAATTATAAATAAAAATGAAACCTTACAGCTCCTAGGGGGCCCTCCCTTGAGTGTAGGTATACAAAGATCATCAAAGATTAACCACGCATTTATACGCACAAAACAATAGAATCAAGAGATTAATTAATCAATTGAAAATAATTTTTAAAATAATAACCAATCATATGTATCATCATGCTGAGAGGCAGGTTTTATAACCTCATTTGTTTATCTATTTGGATATTTCTTTGCCTACCCTTCTCAACATAAAATCTTAAAATGACATTATTTAAATAAAATAATGTTTCTTCATGATTTACTATCGAAGAAGAAAATCATGAGGCAAAATATTAACTTCAATCAACAATATTCTTGCTCGCCTGATTTATCTTCAGTCTTTTCCGTTGGGTTGACTTTCACATTGACCTACTCATACGGACATCCTTATCACCTTTCCAAATCAGAGGAATAGGTGGATATCATTGTGCTGGTTTCCAGCTACCTATTCATATACTTTGTTCCTCAATTGATTTTTTAGAGCTTGTAGATTCTTTAAGTAAGTTGCAAAATCAATTATCAGCTGCAGAATTGATGCAATTCGGTAACTTGTGAAAACATTAAATAAAATAATAAAGAAAAAATGAAACTATGAATAAAAGATGATTAAATACTTGTTTTTTCCAATAACATTGCAACATAACACTTAATTGGAGTTATTATTGTATAAAAGGAAGAGAACGGAGTTTAAGCAAGGTGTCAAAAAGGAACAATTTTGGTCTTCAACAGAGGGTTAATGGGGAAATTATCTTTCTCCTCCTCAATTTTACTTTGTTTTATTTTAGGTAGTCCTTAGCAAGCAAGTTGGCCATGGAAGGTAAAGGCCTAGTGGCAGGGGGAAGAAATTCCATAATGGCTTGACGATTCAATAATGGCTTATCTAAAGGGCAAGGAGAAAGACAATGACTGAATGAGTAATAGAGGGTGAGTTTGGAACTAGGATTATGTCCTCGAGGGCCAAGACCCAATGAAGAGAAAATAAACCTTAGACTATTGGCAAAACGATGAACCCAAAGAGAAACATGCTTAGATGAATACTTCCCTTATTTTTTCATTTTTTTGGGTAGTGGAATTTCGCCCCTAGTAGGAGTAGATATTCCCCAACCAAAATGCGGACCATGCAAAAACACAAAATCTAAAGAAAAATGAAAAACATAAGAAATAATAGCATGAAACATAAAGTACCCCACTTCAATTACAAATTGAATTAGAGAACCAAGAAGAGATTTAGGTTCATAACATCCCAAGGAATTTTCTTGGCTTTGCCTAACCCTAACATCAAGCATTATAGCATTGCAAATCCACATAAAAAGTTTTCTTGACTCATAACCATAATTGATGGAGCCACCATTAAGACAAAGTAACATAACACCCCATTAGACACAAAATTTTCACGTGAAACTCCTCATTGTCACTTCATTCTAGATCAATTGAGGCAACTCTCCTCACAAATATGAGTATAACACATTTTCCAATGTTTATGCAACCATAAAAACTTTCAACTCCTTGTAACACTCCTACCACACCTAGTATAAATAATATAAATATTTAACAAGTATAAATAATATAAATATTTAACAAATTAAAAAAATCTAATATTGATAATATATTATCATTCATATTTATAAAGTAAAATTTTAAATATATAATTAAAAAAATATCAAAAAGTAATACATACGTTTTTGGAGAAAGTAGAAACAAGTCTTCATTAAATGTTACTCAAAGAGAAGTTGAAATGAGGTTAGATTTTTGTTTCTAGTCTTTGTATCTTTTTTAAGAGATGTGGATGCTTTATAATAGGAGTTAGTGGGAGGTTATAATGAACTTATTAAGTCAATGAGGTTGAGAATGGTTAGTTGTTAATTTCTCTTACGTTCATTTTAATTGATATAATTTTATTTTGATTTATTTTAATAAATTTTAAGTTGATGAATTTACCTTCATCAATTTGTATTAGTATAAGGTAAAGTTATATAGGGCTATAATTAAGTCAATGAAGCTCATTATAATAATTTTTATTAATAGATTTGGAAATAAGATACATTCAAGCTTTATAATTTATAACGTTGGACATATTAAAATATAGTTAAATTTATTAATTCATATTGATAATTTTATTATTAGATAATTTTCAGGCATTATAAGTGCGATGGCCTTTGCCACCTTCCAATCAATGCCCGTTTCTTACATTTCCTCATCCCAGAGTGCTTTGTTTGTGCAGATTTAAAGCACTTCCAATGTTGTTGGGCCATTTCCTAGGATTCAGGTCATTACTCTCACAAATGGTTCCTCTCCTCTTGCATTCCTGACCAAGGGGGAAATAAGTGAAAACCTAGATGCTAAACCTCCTCTTTCCATAGGACCAAATGTAGTGCCAATATCAAGATCTTGAGACAAGTGTTGTCCTTCGTTAATTCCATTGGTTCTGTGTCTGTAGTCAATCAGATTAGATGGCCTCCAAAAACCATTGGACCAAGGATTTGATGACAACAACAACTAATGAAATATTGTCCCATCATATTTTGAACAAATCGACACAGCTAGCTATGAAGGTTTATTCTACAGAATATCCACATCTAGTGATTTGTCCCAAGGATGTTTCAACTACTGCTAACAAAAAAAAGAGTGACATTAGGGAGACACCTCATTGTTATTCTCCATTGTCAAAGGGACCTAAGTGTAATTTCAAAAGTAACAGGCCAAGATGTCTACCATGGTTAGGCTTAGGTAAATCATCTGTCCAAGGAACTCCCAAGGTATCACAATATGAAATTGTAACTCTAGGTCTCCTGTAATTTCTAGTCTTTATCAAGTCACTCTTTGGTGGAACCCTCTATAGTCAGGTGAAAGCAACAAATATGGTATCTTCGCTTACTACTAGAATTCAAGAATGGACATGAATCCCTTTCATCTATATGCAACTTCTTCATGGAGGACGAAAACTCCAAGAAGGAAATTCACTCAGTGATTATGGCATTACTAAGGACACTTAAATCTCTCTTGTTGCAAGCTTAATTAGTGGTGGTGTAGGCATGGTTCCACATTTTGCTTCTAAATATAAGTCTTTTAAGGATGCCATCAATCCAAGGCCCATTCCTCCACCTCCTAAAGAAATCTCCGGGCCTACTTTCATTGTGGGTCAAGTGGAATATATCCCTGCTGTTGAAGTAGATCACCCTTTCTCCAATGAAACTAGCATGAATCTTGGATTGCATGTTATTACATATCTAGTGTAAAAAAATTATCTAAAATTATTGTCTCAAGAAAGTACATTTGGATACCACTATTAGAGTTCACTAATAGAAAAATAGAAGATTTAGAGTATAAATGGTAGAATAGGGTAATATTTAGAGAATAAATAACAAATAAAATTTGTTGGACATATCATTACTTTTCTTTTACTTCATTAAATAGTTTATACAATACAACAAATTCTCATGATTAGCTTCCTATTTAGCTCCATTTTTTTCTTCCACTGACTATTTTAATGTATTTTTCTCCACCTTTTTGAAAAAAAAACTATTGCTATTTATTGGGATGACATTATTTTTGGCCTTTTTTCCAGGGAAAATTTTAGGGACTAATATTTGCAGGTCAGCTAATTTTCCATGATTTTTCCAAGATAAAGATTCATTAATTTCCATTTTTTCTAAAAATGATTCGCCCAAATTTTATAGTATAAAATTATTTTACTTTAAAAATCGCAAAAATTTTATATGTAGCCTATATAAAATTATTACAAGTTTGAAGATTTTTACTAAACTATATCCAAACATTTTAGATATTGCATATTATGAACTTGTGAGATTCTCCAAGGTTTCTAAACTTTAAGAAAAAATTTTATGCTTAAAATTTTCCCTGTTTTTTTCGCCAATCACAACTAGTTGGCACAACAAATATTGCCGACTTTAGTGCCAGTGTAAATACCCAGTTTAACCTCTTCTTTAGCTCCTGATCTAACTTCATGTATAGCTTCTTGTGAAACATCCTATTTTCTCCTCATTATGGGATTATTTTTAGCATCCACTTTAGCTTCTTATTAAGCTTCCCATTTAACATCCTATTTTACTCCTCTTTATGGCATTATTTTTAGCATCCACTTTAGCTTCATTTTTAGCTTCCATTTTAGGTGTACGTTTAATGTCCTATTTGGCTTCCTCATTTGTTTTAAAATCTTTGTTCGAAACACTCTCATTCATATCGCATGATGGCTATATAGAGAGGTTAATTTTCTCTCCTTATGATGCAATTCAAGCACACATACATTACTTATCTACTATTCTATGTGAAGTGGTCCAAGATTTGTAAGATTTACTCATTACATTTATGATCTGAAATAAATGATTAGAGATATGATTAGTATACTTAGGATATGAATTCATATGTTCGACATCTACTCATAATACTTATGATATGAAGTCTAAGATCTGTGGCATATATGTTGGTTTGATATTTGATATATTTCTCTTATATTTGTGGCATAT